>WBZZ01001901.1:30000-39887 GCA_019918135.1 Paulinella micropora
GAGGAATATGCTTACGGTATCAGTACAATTCTCGGGGATATGGTGAAAGATGCATTTCTCGATGAGGTTGCTGCAAAGAAAAAGTACGGATTTGATTTAAACCGCATGAGAGCAGCAGAGGAGGCAGAAGAACCAAGAGAACAGATTGAAGAATATTTACTAGATGTGAGTGACGAAAGTGAGGAAAAAGACAAAGGAGACGGAACCTCATCAACATCATCACGCACAAGACGACAAGAACCAAAGAAGAAAGCACTAGAGAAGCCGAAAGAGTATGCGAAGTGGAGTAATGAGCAGCCTCGGAAGGTAGCATAGGAGGAAAACGAAGAGAAGAGCGAGACGGTCACAAACGAGAGCAGCGAAAAGCATACACAGTGTGTCTAAGAGAGCATACAAAAGTGAGCAGAAATATTTGCAGCGGATGTTAACTATTTCAGCTACTAATAACTACTGTTTTCTCTAACTACAAAGTCGTTGCATTTCTCAGAAGCCGAAATGCTCAAGATTAGTTTGATAAAGTCTGCATTATCAAAAGAAAATACAGACAAATTTCCTGAGCAGCGAGATATCTGGAAGAAAAGAACTTTAGAGAGAGAGAGCGCCTAGGAAGAACGAAGACGTAGATGCCTGGCTAACCAGGCACCTATTAAAGAAAGAGTGGCTAGAAAAGCTAAGAGGAGAGAAGTTTGAAGAGGACGAATCAACAAACCTGTTGCTTGAATAGCTAACTACTCACCCTGCCTATGGTGCTAAATACTTTGCTGAGCATTATCGTATGGCACCAGCCGTGCGACCCAAGCACAACGATATAGTTGAGGCAGCGAGAGAGGTTTACGTGCTTTGGGAGGCAACCAACAAGCAGAAAAAGTATGAGCATAGTGAAAGAGCAGAAGGAGAAGGAGCAGCGTTATTGCTAGCAGACGAGGGAGAAGGAGAGGGTAGGAAGAATGGGAAGAGCAAGTATAAACAGAAAGGTGGACATGGGGGCAAGCATGATGGGGCAGTGACAGAACGAAAGGAATGGTGGTTGACTGCAGTTTGTTATAACTATAATGAAACTGGACACACTAAACGCTTTTGCCCTGAGCTCGCTAAGTCTAGCAGCTCCCGTCGTAGCCAGAAGTCCCACAACACCGCCCCTCCCAAAAGGGAAACCCAAAGCAAAGGTAGTAATGTTCGTAAGAAAAAGAATAAAGGGGTGACTCTTCTAAGAGGAGAAAGGGTGATGGACAAGAAGGGGAAGAAGGGGAAGGAGAGAACTCAGAAGAAGACGACAGTTCAGAAGAAGATTACGAACTGATTGTCATGGAGGCTGATGAGGAACAAGAAGATGGCAAAGTAATCTATTTTCTCGGCGCCTAACGAACGCGTATGATAGGTTTGCAAGCTAACTAGAAAAGTTATATCCCCTAAAGCGATTAGGAGTAGCCAAAGAGTTTAAGGATATAGAAATAGAACAAGAAGGAGGTCGCATTTTGCTACATCAGACGAGATACCAGAAACAGATCTTGAAAGACGTATGATATGCAGACGCACGCCCGCTAAGCACGCCTAGCGCTGAACAGGAGCCAGAGCCTATGTCTGAATCTGGTGCATTTAGGAAGCATTCCATTCCTAGCTTAGTTGGAAAGTTACTATTTTTGACTAAGATGACTAGACCAGATGCAGACCAAGCTTTGAACGCAGCTAGTTTTATGCAGACTGTTGACGTCGAAGTGACTGATGCAACGTTTGGACGAATTTTTCGGTACTTGGTGAATTCATTTCGCGGTATTGCATTTCACGGGCCGAAATCATCGCAAAAAGCAAGGACATATCCCGGAATTACTCTATGGCCTGATGCGGCGCATAAAGTATGCAAAAAGACAGGAAGGTCTCGTACAGGGTATATAGTTCTATGGGGGGGGGGGGGGGGGGGGGGGGGGAGAGACCCGGTTGCATGTTTATCGAAGCGACAATCACGGATTGCGTTGAGCTCGAATGATGCGGAAATCTTCGCAGCAGTAGAATGTATCCGTGAAGGGTTAGCAGTAAGACATATAGCGGAAGAACTAGGAGTAGCACAGAAAAGCCCGTTAGAATTATTTGAGGACAACGCACAAACTATTTTAGCAGCAGAGAGAGGGATGTCAGGATCACGCACTAAACATTTTCACTTGAACTACATTTCATGCATCATGCACAACGTGATAAAGAAGTAAGGTTTGTAAAAGTAGGAACTAAGAAGCAGATAGTGAATGTGTTAACTAAACATGTACCTAAAGATCAGTTTGAGTACTTGGTTAGTAAGTTCATGATCACACTTGAATCTTAAACTTTATTTACGGAAAATCCACCAATTTCCGCTGAGTTCACTCATGATGTTCTTTTGTGTGAGTGTGAGTCTTTTCTTTGCAGGCGATGTCTCTATATAGGTGTCCATTTGGGAGGAGACGATTGTTTCCGTCGATTTGAAATTCGAGCGTAGTTGAAGCGCGTGACCTCAAGTCACCATCGGTCGACGCGGCAAGAGCGGAAGGGAAGAGAAGGACGAGACAGTCAGCTCGATTGTCGATCGCGAATGGGCATACTACAATTATTGACATGTATTGTGGGCTGATCATAGTAATCAGATTTAATCGTAATATAAACGCGAAGGAGCAGCCTTACAGGATTGCTATTATTTGGGTGGTCGTAATTATTACTCTCATTTGTAAGTTCGTGTTACGTCGTAATCGTACGAGCCTTTTACATCAAATTAATCGATCTACTTGATCGAGATGCTTTCCAGCAAGGAATTGGTGATTCATATGGATCACACGATTTACGATTTTCTACGTAACTTTTGCGTCGCGTTGTGGTAGTATTTACAGGATGTACAGCTCACTCAGTCTGACTAATACGAATGTTGCGAAGTTATACAACAGCACCATTGACATTGAATTAAGGGGGAGCGTTGGACAGTATACTTCAAGTTACTATTTAAGTCGTAATTATGATTAACTTCTATGCACAGTAATATTTTACTAAGTCATAAATAGGAGTAACAGTAATGGATAATTCAAGTCAATTGTGCACGTTTCGCTTTTACCATTGTGCACCGGACCATATCATTGAGTTTCAGTTATTGTTAGTCACGCACTTAGATTAGTTAGCTCTCTTGCAGTTCAGATCTGCGTTTATGTCTTCAGATTAAAGTGGCTGTGAGCAACCTGGCTTTTAACGAAGTCTCCCGGCAAACCGCAAGTGAAAGGTAGGGTAAGGTCCGTGTGTGACCAGTTTATACCTAATCATCGTTTACGTACGGTCCACTAGATCCACTCAAGTGGATCCAAATGTTTAGAGTCAAAATATATGAACAAAAGTTTTGGTTTATTTTAACTCGTTTGATCTTACCGTATACTATATTAAATTAAAGAAAACTTGATTAAAATTACAGTTGTGAAAAAAAATCAGTGACGCATGTGATGTGAAAATTGTTGATTTTGTATATTTAATACAAGACTCATGATACTTCAGAGTACTTTTGTGAATTTGCTGTGCTACATAAATCGATAGAAGGGCCTTGAAAAGTAACAAACAAACATTGAACACATACAGCGAAATAGCATAACTCAAAATTATCATCTTGAATAAGAAGTTGACAGCCTCGGATAGAACGAGATTGGCGCATACTCGAAAATTTCCATAAATATGTCAATACACAATTACCTACGACAGGAGAAAAATGAAAGCCTGCCGGCACGGTATGATAAAACTGAAACTAAATCAATGCAATAGTGTACATGACAAAAAAGGAGATGAAGTGAATAGAGAACACAACTTGAGAAGGCAAAACAAGAAGGACGAGCCCGGGTGTGAAATGTTGAATTTTCTTTCCGGATGAGACGGTGACAACTTTCGGAAACGAAGTTGTGTAAAGTGAATTTCCTAGGAAACAATAATTGATTCGGTAGCATCAGTTCCGGTTGTGTCAGGATTTCACGTCTTGCAAAAAAAAAAAAAAAAAAAAAAAAAAAAAAAAAAAAAAAAAAAAAAAAAAAAAAAAAAAAAAAAAAACTTGAACTAAGTTCAATTTGAATACTTCGAGTCAAAATCGGAAGGAGAGGACCGTACTACCGGACTCGGTTCAAGTACAGAAAGAAATAAGATATTATAACTTAGAAATTATGCTCCAAAATGCGAAAGAGAAATTCAAGTAAGTGTTAACAACATCCGAAACCGCCTGACTGAAGTTTTGAATTTACAAGATAAAAAAATATATACAATATTAATAAGTTGAGTATATACATACTATATATGACTCGGATATTTTTTTTTAGTGTGCGCCCTTCTATAGGTATTGATCTTTGATAACTTTCAATCCATGGCAGTGTAGGCATCACCCCCCGGATAGCCGGTAAAAAATACCTTTTCCTGGTGACAGGTGCACCAGCTTGTTTTTCAGTATTATTTGTCCGGATTGGACCTGATGCCATTTTATTCCTGGTCTGTTGCCGTTTTCCTTTTTGGCTTCACTGAGCTAATATAACGAGACATCATTCTCATTCTTGAGGACTGTGTTTGGTTGTATTACCGACTTTTTACGAGCTATCGTTGGGGGCATTACATTTGGAGTCCACATCACTAGGGTGATTTCTTTCTGCTTTGCCACACAGGCAACAGAGTGAATTTTCACTGACCTGTCTCACACGGGGACGTCAGACGAAAACAAATACTCCAACACAGCTCCCTCATAACTCTTTCACAAAACAAATAATTTGATTGGTCTCAAGCAGGAGTCTCGTACCCTCTAGCCCAATCAGTATCTGTGTGCTCACAAGGAGACATCAGATACAAACTCTCTGTCGTTCTTGCTGTTCTCACACAGAGACCAAGAAGAAGGAGGTGGACAGAAGAGTGAAGGAACACACACAAAACACAAACAAGCATAGGGACAGGAGCACAACACTCTACCCTTCTAGTTTGTGCATTTATCTGCATTATCTCACACATACGTCAGAGTATTTTTGCAACTCTCTGATCGTTTTCTAAAGGTAGGTCTGAGAACCTATCCGACCGACTGTCGACTTCTCAAGGAGAGCTTTTCTAGCTTCTCTATTACTATCTGTGTGTAGGTCCAAGTGCCTCATACTAGATACAATATAGAAAAGAAGGAGGAGAAAGTAATCTGAGTAAGGAGAACAAGAAATCGGAGAAAGTCTCAAAGACTATTTTTCTCAAACAAAAACAAACATACAAACAGTGTTTCATAGAGGACAGGGAATCTTATCCTACCCTCTCTATTAGTTTCTCTCTTCACTAGTCAATCGACTGAAGGAGGAACAGAACACAAACGAACAAAAACCAAACATAGGAGCTGACACTGTCCTCCTGTTGATCACTACTACGACATCATGTCGACAGAGACCGCCGAAGTGAGTGAATTCTCGGAGGCAGATCAAAGAAGAGAAGAAGAAGCAGCAGGAGGAGGAGGAGGAAGAGGATTGAATGAAGGAGGAGGAGGAGGATTGAATGAAGGAGGAGGAGGAGGAGATGAAGGAATAGGAGGAGGAGTAGAAGAGGGCTGGGATGATGAAGGAAGATATGGAGGAGACGAAGATGAAGGAGGATTTGAACAAGAAGAGACGGGAGGAGGAGGAGCATATGGTAATCCCTTACCACCTGCCTACACGGGAGGAGGAGGACGAAAAATGATAGACTTGATTCATAGTGATGGAGAGGAGATCACAGTGGAGGAACAACAGTGGGTGCAAGACCACTATGACCTCACTAAAAAAGAGTTTGATAACAAGATGGGGGTAGAGAAGGATACCTATGTGTGGATCCCTCAGGATCAAAGAAGAGAGAAAAGTCGTGCTAAAAAGGATGTCTATATCCTATTATCAAACACAGCACAGCTCCTCGGCAAACTGGTCTCTGATCCAGAAGAGAGAAAGAAGATACAGCATATCAAGTTTGGGGACACACACACCCACCTTGAATTACTCGATGCTATCTTTGGGGTGTACACTCAAACCCTGATTTGGGAACGTACATACGGCCCACGATGTGAGGGTTACCTCCAGTACACAAACCCAAGAGCAACGGCCAGATTCCTCGCGACTGGTCAGGAGGCAGTCGATGTAACAAAAATGAAGACCAATCTGGGTTCGAAAAACTCGAGTGGTATATTTCATTTTTTTACAATGGAAATAAAGGCCTTGGAGGAGGGGAAGGCAGAGATGGAAAAAAGCATTAAGGCAGCAAGAAACTCATCCTGTGATTGATGAGTTAGAGAAGACCGACAGAGTTCTGACCAAGATCAGACTGTTGATGGGTGCGTTACTGCACAAGGAGGCATGGAAGAGATGGATTCCTACCAAGGATCACTCTGTCCTTAAATCACTTAGTAACGCACCACCGGTCGCCAACAAAGCAGGCGTTGACCAATATGTGGAGAAATATAATTTTCTCAGATCTGCTTCTGAATTGGTGGCCTTTATCACTCATGCTCAAAAGCTGGTGATATCTGAGAAGAAGAAGGCGAAAGAGAATGAGGAGTTCGAGAAGACGATGAGACTGGAAAGAATGAAAGCAAAAGTGAGTGGTGCAAAGACACACCCTCCGACATATTTGACCCCACCAGCTCCTGCCCCACCAGCCCCTGCACCCTCGGGCTCAACTACGGTGGTGGTCACAAACACGGAGAAGAAGGACAGACAGAACATCATAAATGCCTTCAAGGGGAAGAAAGGAGGAGTGGCAAGTCTCATGCTATATGCCAAGACGAGCTCAGACAAAGACTCTGATGCTTCGCTTTTGAGCAAGCTCAAAGAGATCAATGCCTGCATGAAGGCTTTTCCTTGCGACGAAACGCAGAAATACGAGGCCCTTGTTACTGTTTTTGACCAATCTCTAGTCTCGGAGGGATTTGATCTGACACAGTACAAGTTTTTGAGAAAGAAGGAGGAGATTAAGAGAAACAATCCAACAGGCCTAGACGCTCAGTGTGAACTGGCGGTGGCCACACTCATTTCATATTTTCAATCTCATGGATACCAGCATCTCTGCACTGGTACTCTCATAGGATTTGAAATCTTTGAGACAGTGGCGATGAGTTTGAGGAGTGCTGTTGGCTTGGCGGCGACCCTTACGGAGGTAGTTTCCTCCTATGGGCTATTCTATGGCCGCAAGTCGATCATCCTCTATTTCTTTTCGGCGTTACACACAGTTAACCCGATCAAGCTTACTCAGCTCATACAACAATGCTCGACGTTTAGCTCAGTGAAGTCCAAGAACTTCCTCGAGACACACGTGTTCGAAAATACGGTTCAAAGCGTTGCTCCGTCAGCACTGTTTCAAGAAGTGATGAGTGCATGCTCAAACATGGACTCGCTCACGGAGGCACATACGGCACAGGCAGGCGGTGTACCTGTTGGCGCACAAGCCACGTACACAAACAGAGTTGCCGGTTGGAAGAGACAGAGAGAGCCAGACCTGAAGACCGCATGTTGGAGGTGGTTCGCGGGCTTGCAGTGTAAGGCACAGATGGAGAACAGAGACTGCTCTTTCAATCATGATAGGCAGAACCCAACAGCAAGGGCAAATTTTCTGAGCAGGACGGAAGGCAAGGAACCGGGCCTTTTCAATATGCTTCAGATTGCCGCTGTGAACGAAGGTTGGTATGCCAATATGTGTGATGATGAGGAGTTACGAGAGGCAATCATTACCTACATGAAGAGGATGAAGGAGAAGAAGGAGGAAAGGGAGAGACAAAAGAACTTAAAGGCCTCTCAAAGAGGACGAGAAGGAGGAGCAGGAGCAGGAGGACGAGGAGGAGGAGGAGGAGGAGGAGGAGGAACATGGAGAGGAGCCTCGAGGTGGCAGGGAACCCCTCAGAGAGGAAGAGGAGGAGGTCGGGGATATACCCCTTATGGAGGGAGAGCTGTTCGAGCTCCAGCCCCCCCACCCAGAGGAGGAGGAGGCTCGTGGGCAAGCTCCAACCCAAATTTCGGTCGAGCTCAGGCCTACAACACTGCCTCGGAGACCGATACGTCATCCTACCCGGACACTACTCAAGGTAATCGTTTCGAGGTGGTGGAATGACTGGAGGGGGAAGAAGAGGGGAAGGAGAAGACTGTGAAGTTTAACCCTAAAGTCACAGTGCTTTCTAATGCTGTTGTGCAGACTGGGCCAACGCTTCCTCTATGTGAAAACAAAGATGTGGGTACACAGAGACTGCAGCCCCAAGGTAGTCTCATACCCGTTCATACAGCACGGTTACCAATGATAACTGATGCAAATAGGAAGGCGAGACTTGCGATGGAGGCGAGGAGGCCAATGGCAGACGTAGCGCCTCGGCCAAGCAAACAACCACGAACAGACTCAATGTCTACGGTCGCGGCGGGTGGCGAGCAAAAAGACAATGTGTGTACTCAAGTACCACAAGACCATGTCGCTCAAATAGTAAACGCACCAGTACCGCAGAATAATAAAAATGTTAATGAGGTGAAGCAGGAGGAGAAGAAGGAGGAGTTGAAAAACTTAGAGACAAGACTCCAAAATTTGGAACGTAAAGTTCTTGTTCTCGCAGCCAATATACACAGGCCCGATGCTCTGTGTTATACGGAACTTTATTGTGAAACATTGAAGACAATATTAAAAGTTGGTAATGATACGATGGCGAATATTAATATTGTCGGCAGGAAGTTTTTTAATCGATACCGGGACTGGGTGGACGGAAATATGAAAAAGTCAACGGGCACTCTCAAAGGAGTGAGCAGCCGGACGGATATCACGGGAATCATCACACTGACCTTTAAATTGAAATCCGCACGAGTATACCGTATGGACCTCTATGTCGTCCCCGGTTACCACGGGTCAATATTACTATCGTATGACCAATTGGCTACGATGGGGGCTGTGATTGATTGCGCCGCACGGCGAGTGATATATGGAGTAAAAAGAGGAGAAGAGAACGATATTGATCCCTTCAACGCTACTGACTCTTATGAGGCTTATGAGCTGAGTCTAGCGACGGATCACAAAAAGATGGCCATCGCACATGAGGCACTTGAGGTGTACGTTCACCCCCATGTCGTAAGACCGGTTGAACTGTCCTGGACCGACAATTGGGAATCCCAAGTGTGCACTGTCACAGTTCCGACATGCCATTGGGACAAAAAGTCTATTGATGACTTAATCGAGAAGCGAAAGGAGGAGATTATATGTGTCGCACAAAGAAGCCCGTCGTTGGCGAGATTCGCGGAAGGAGTAGGAACAGATGTCCATATTACTAACGAATACTGTTTCCATGCGAAAGTAGGTGAAGAAAAAAGGGAGGAGTTTGTACCAAGGAGAACGGGGCGAATCCCGGATACTCCACCAGAAACTATTAAAAGTTTTATTACTGATTTCTGGGGTGACGAGCCCACGTGGCCGCGTTCACTGTCTGAAGTGAAGAAATGCTTACGGACTTTATTCGAAAATAATAAGCCGTTTACTATTATCCTGCCATATAATGAGAAGGCGATATGGGCGCAGGAAATAAGGGACCGGCTTATTGATCATCCTATACCGGTATCCTCTCGCAAGCAACAGCTAGTGGTGGCTTGTCGTATGGGAACTCGTGAGCAGAGCAGTGCATACAAGCGGAAGCTCAGAGACCTCGACAAGTTGAAATTGATACCGCAAGCATTCACATGCTTTGATGGTTTTTACACCCGTAAAGCTCCTTTGCAATACGCGAGACTCATTGACATGCTGGTGGAGCTCGGTAAAGATGATGAGCCGGACACGGTCACGTATGAAAAGACGGGCCTAGATGATGTCTCGGAAGAGGACTTAGGCTTGGAGGAGGACAGAGAACCCCTCAAGCAGCATAAGCAGATGTCTGATGAAGATTTTCAAGAGGCGGCGCGGAAAAT
>WBZZ01001902.1:0-12500 GCA_019918135.1 Paulinella micropora
CTTTATTTCTTTTTTATAAGTATTGTATAGTATCCGACAGGATTAACCACACCCCCCCCCCCCCCACACCACCACTCCCCTTCTTCTTTGCTTCCCTCCCCGCCCGCCTCCCTCCTTCGCCCCCTCCTCTTCCCTCTTTCTCTCGCCCCCTCCTTCTCTCCTTGCCTTGTGTTTCTTTTCTCCCCCCTTTTTATCTGCCCTACCTTTTCCCCTGGCCCCTTTGCCCTTTCAACGCGTTCCTTTCATTATAGGCGAGTATTAGCGGCGGCGTTGGGGGCAGCTTGTGGGGTAGCGGCAGGGATCAGTTTCTTAAAAGCGTCGAGCGAGAACTTAGCCGCCGATCGCGAGGCGCGTAGGGCCTGCATGACGGTGGTGTGAAAGTTGCCGCTGTCTTTATGGCGTACGTTGAGTAGCTGGAGATCGTCGTTGTCTTGGAAACCGAGCTCCCAGACGGAGCCCTCCTGCAGCAGCGCGCCGTGCGTGCCTGTCTGGGAGGCGGGCAGGTGCAAGATAGGGCAGTTGGGAGCGTGCCGGGTCTGCGCGCTGCTGGTCCGCCTGGCGTTGGAGGGGCTCCCCCTCCTCCTCCCCACCAGAGGTCGGTCCACGGCACAGCGTAGGCTAGGCCGAGCTTGGCCCCCTTAGCGCCCGGCGGTTCATGCACGCCGCACAATCGGAAAAAGAGGCGCTGCCCCCCCAGCCCTCTTCTCTGACGTAGCAGCTCCTGGACCACCTGTTGCGGAGTGCTGGTGTTGGGGCGGGGTTTGCTGCCGTCGCTGTAGCTGTGGCTGGGGCGGGGCCCGGGGCCGGCGGGGCCTGGGGTTCTCTGTGCCAACGCACGGGCCACTTCTGGCTGTCGTCGGCGTGCTGGTCAAGGGGCATGCCCTCGAGAAAGAATTCCACCGGGACCCAGGCGCCCTTGGCGGCGACGTACTTGCACTCGGCCCAGGCGCCGGGGAGGGAGGCGGCTTTGGAGTAGATGAGGTCGAGTTCATGGCGAGGGGCGTAGAAGTTGGCGGCGGGATTGGTGGAGGTTGGCTCGGAGGCGGCTTCCCGTGCCCCTCCTCCGAGCCAGGCGGCCCAGTACGTAAGCAGCAGCTTGGCGGCGGGACGCGTGGTGAGTGCCCAATCAAAGAAGACCTCGCAGTGCAGGTCGGTAGGGTCGTCGTGGGCGGGCTGCAGCAGAGGGAAGCGGGCGCCCCACACTAGCCTCGGGCCGTGTTCGCCGGCGACGGCAGTTTTGAGAAGCAACAGATCGACGGTGGGCGAGAACTTCCACTTGCGCAGCCCCGGCTGGGTGCCGGCGCGGTAGGGAGCGTCCCCGCGGGTGAAGACAAAACCGTCGACGGGGACCCCAAGGCCGGTGTGGGCGTCTTGGCAGCGCCAGCGGCCCCCCCGGCGCTCCGTCCGTTCCAGCAGCTCGTGCTGCAACCTGTGAAAGGGCTAAGGGTTTGCTGAGCAAGGTTTGCAGCACGGGGTGCTGAACATCCTTCAGCACGTGCTTCAGCAGCGCGTCGCGCAGCTTGAGCCTGGCCGCAAAAGGCAGGCCAATGTACGTGCGGTCGTTGCAGGCGAGAAGGTCGCAGACCTGGTGCAACTTTTTGGCGGCGCTGCGCGAGGGCTCCCCGTGCTGGACGAGCTCGACGCACTCGGCGTCCAGCAACAAAAAAAACGGCAGCCCCGGCACGTCGCCAAAGGGCGCCTCGGGTCTAGCTCCTGGAAAAAGGGTTTGTCTCTGAGCAGCGCAAAGCACTTGCCGCGCAGGTACACAAGAAAAGTGCGCGTCCCGTCGTCCTTGGGGCAACTAGCCAGGGGTTACTAGGGTTGTCGCCCTCGCCCGCGGGTCGCGCACAGGGCCGTGAGCTCCGCCGGGCACAGGTCGTTGGGCATGGCAAAGAAGGCACCGGGCGCTGCATTGTCACGGAGCCCCATGACACGCCGCGCCAGCCGCGGGATGCTGCAACGCAGGGTCTCAACCCCCGCAGCATCGAGCTCCTCGGTACAGGCCGTGAGCCAGTTGCTGTCGTCTAGTTCCCATGAAGAACGACGGAGCTTTTCCAGCTCCGACGTCAGAGGGATCTTGGTGCCGAGCGGCTCGCCGGCGGTGCGCAGGCTGCTCCAAGCAGACTCATAAACACGTAGCTCCTCCTGTGATCGCTTGTCCGGCGGGTGGGTGCGCTTACCAGTATCCGTTGCGTCCTGCTGGCGCGGGTCCGCTCTCTTGCGTTTACCTTTCATGCCCTGAATCTGAGGCAACAACGGCGTGAGAGCTCCTCCCCCCCCCCCCCCCCCCCGCCTCCTTCTCCCCGTGCCTCATCTACGGGGGGACACCCTCCTCCCCCTCCCCCATCCCCTCTGTCGTCCCTCCCCCCTACCCCACCCCCTTCGCCTCCCTCCCTTGGCCCCTTCTCTCCTGCCTCTCTTCTTCTCTCCGGTGGTTATCCCAGTGTGTCATGAATATAGCCACTAGCAGGAGAAAGAAAAAATTCTTTTTTTAATAAAAATAATTTTTTTTTCTGCCGGACTTGGACCCAGTCCTGGGCTGGGGTTTCTACTGTTGTTATAAGTCGGCGTCGTCTTCTAGATAAAGATGTAAAAAAGATCCTGAATCAGGAGCTGGATCCGCGGCGGAGGTAAGGCTCGGCTGGGACGGAGCCTGTGTCTCTTCTTTTTACTAGGTGGTGTCAAATTCTTTGTGGCCCGCTTCTGTTTGGCAGTGGATCTTGGGCCGGACAGGAGCCCGTTCAAAACAGCTGCCATGTTTATTTCATAGGCACCTAGACTTATCACAGCGCCTAATGCCTGACTTTCTAGCTCACACTCGACCGACGAGGGGGAGGGAGGACTTGCGCTGCGACGTTTGGGGCGCGGGACTGTGGTGGTGGTGGCCTCTTGGGAAGTGGGAGGGAGGCTGGGAGGGCCTGCACGCGGGAGCGACGGCGGCGCCGGCTGCGGAGGGGTAAAGAGCGCGAGCTCTTGCGGGCCGCCTTGGCGGGCTGCCGCTTCTGCTTTTTTGGTTTACTAGGCGGAAGCCTGCGTCGTCGGCCAGGGGGGGGGGGGGGGGGCGGGGGGCACAGTGGGGGTGCGGCGCTTGCGCGCAGCTAGCACGGACCCCTCCTCGCCGCGGCTGCCGCCGCCGTCGCCGTCGTCGTCGTCGTGCTCTCTGGCCTCCCGCGTGGGTGTCGATTGGGGCGGAATGATGTACCACTTCTGTTGCTGTAGCGCATCGCTCTTGGACATCGCAGCGCTTCTTCTCCGGGCAGGGAGCCTGCCCAGCTTGGTTGTCAATGTATTCCACCAAGCTACAGAGGTGTGGCAGTCGCGCATTGGGGCCAGCACGGGTGCACGCGGGCCCGGAGCGGGGTCCGCGTGGTCGGGGGGGCACAAGTACACGTAGTCCCCCCTGCCACCAGAATTTGTCGGGTCCCGTACCGGGGCGGCGGAGTTCTGCTCGATGGCCTGCCAAATGCTCTTCACCCAGCCCGCATCGAGGATGGGCAGCTGGTTGTCAGCCAGGGACATGCCTGGTGTGTGGCCGGCGCTAGGAGTAAAAGCGGTGTCATTGAACTTTCTGTGGTAGGCATAGTCGATAGGATAGAGCTTGCGCATGTAGAGCTGCTCGGCGGCCTGCTCCAGCGAGAGCTGACCCAAGGCCCGCCGTCTGCTGCTGCTGCTGCTGCTGCTTGGCCCAGCCCAAAAAGAAGGGGTGTGCGGTGAGCACGCGGAGCAGCCGGCGAACTGCGTGATCAGAGAGTGGGACGAGGTTTGCCTCCGCGGGGGTGTGGGGTGGTGGTGGCGGCGGCTGCGCGCTCAGCAACTGGCAATGAAGCTCAAACACACTGAGGCACGATGGGCTGGTGGTGCAAAGTTCCGGACTGCGCTCGGAAAAAAGGCGGCAGGCCTCGTCTTCAGCTAAGTACGCCAGCAGGCGGTAGAGCGAGTCTGCACGGGGGCGCAGCCTCTCCCACACAAAGGCTAGCAGGGCCTTTTCGAATAGTTGTTGCTTGCTTGGGGGCAGTCCCAGAGTGTACAGGGACGAGGCCAGCAGCACCAGCTGCGCCATCACAAAAGGGGACGACTCTGGCTCTTGCAGGTCGGGCGGGGGCAGGCAGTGGTCGCCGCTGCCCGCAGGACCTGCGGGCAGCGAGGCACACAAACAGCGATACCGCAGGGCTGTCTCTCCCGCCCTCAAGTCTTCCGCTGGTTGCAGGTTGGCCAACGCCTGGTTATACTCGCTCTCTGCCCCGGCTTCTCATCTTGGATCTCCGCCAGCCAATTCACGTTCCAGTGTTCACTTGTGGCTAAGCCCTCTGCGGCCGCTTTAGCCCGAGCTCGCTGCTCTTGAGAACGCAAGGCGGACTTCCCCGCCGCCTGTCTGAACTTGTCGGCCACGATCTTCTGGCAATCGTCAAAGCGGCACCCCAGGGCCAGTTCCTTCCAGTCCGGGAGGGTACCAGCTGAACTAGTTTTTTGTCTTTTTCTACCTGGGACAGGTACCCCGTCAATTTACTGTCTTTGTGCAGCTGGTCTTTTTCCAGTTGGTGCAGCAGGTTGTACGTTTTCATAAGCTGATACTGGTCATTGGCCGCCTGCGGCGGCAGTCTCCCTACATGCCATTTGCAAACTTTAAGCAAAGCCCCCGTTTTTCTGTCGCTGGCCCATGGGAGATGGAAATTTGTCCAAGGGCGATTATCGCGGTCTTTCTTGTTAAAGGCCAGGCGCAGTTCGTCTTCCTGCTCCGTGTCCGACACCAGCAGTACGTTGTAGACGGACACCGCCGTGGAGACAAAGCAGCCGCGCTCGTTCCAGGCCAGCTCGGCCTCTTGGCGTTTGCCTGTCAGACCATTTTTTTCCCTGCTGTAGAAATCGTGCGGGAAATTGGCTAGCGTCTGGCTTAGCCGAACAATCAGCTGCATCACGTCCACTAGCTTCTCCTGCAGCTCAGCCGTCAGCTTCTGGCCCCCGGCCTCATCATCGGGCTCGGGCTGCTCCGCGAGCCAGCTAGCCAGCAGCCGGTTATCGCTGGTCACGTAAAAGGTGTTGAAACAAAACAAAGAGGCGCGGGCAAAGGGCAGCGCCCCTCTGTAGCGGTATTCGGAACCCGCGTCAGCCTTCTTGTACTGCGGCTTGTGCGGCTTGCGAGACATCTTCGTCGCGGCCAGCCAGATGTGCTCGTCGTCAGAGGCCCCGTCGCGTCCTTCTCCGTTGGCAGCCAGCCAACGCTCGCAACCAGTTGAGTACACCGTGTGCGCCGCCTGCAACCACCCGTCGAGCACCTGCCGCGTCTCTGTGGCTACATGACCTAGCTCGATCTGCCGGTGAAGCCAGGTTGACAAACGGCCGTACCCCCCCTCGTTCCCAAACGCAGAGTCGTCCCGTGGCGTGCTACTTGGGTTCTCTGGCTCGTTGGTGGTGGGGTTGTAACAGTTGCTATTTAAGTCTATTGTTGCAATCAATAATAATCGGCTCGCCTACGCGACCCCTCTCGGCCAACAACCTCCAGAGGTTCTTCTGGTACCTGACGTCATAGACCCGGTTGGCGCCACACTGCTGACCCCAGCAAATCTCCGACGAGCGCGTCACCACTATAGGTAGGAGCTCGGCGATGGGCACCAGTTCGATCTGCAGCGTGGCCTGGTAGCGGCCGGCCAATTTCTCGTAGCCCAGGTTATAAACATCCAGCGGCAGCCCCGGCACGCGCAGCACATTAAAACACGGTGCCTCCGCGAGATGAAAGGAACACAGCATGTACGTGACTCTGACGCTCTTCTTCTTCCTCTTCGACTCTCCTCGATCCTGCGGGCCGCCGTCCGGTCGCATCTCGTCCCAATCCTTGGGTCGCCGTCCGGTCGCATCAACCTGCACATCGGGACCTGCAACTCCGAGCCCTGCCCCGTTGGTCCGGGTTGTTCCGAGACGGGCGCGCCGCTCTTTTCGCGCACTGGCGCCAAGGCCAGTACACCCTCCTGGCCTGCGCTGTGCTGGAGATATTTCAGCAGAGCTCGGCTAAACTTTGACCTGTCTTGAGTCCAAAGATTGAGTTTCTTTTCGTCGGACAGGCTTAGCCCCGCTGCGCTCTTTTTTCCCCTGCTGCTCTTCCCGTCACCGACTGCCACGCCTCCACCTTTCCCGCCCAGAGCGAGCCCGTCGTCTTCATCCTCTTCCTCGCTCCCGCCGTCGTCAAGGCACAGGCGCACACTAGTCTGGGGCTGTGTCGCCTGCCCCACCGCGCGCGCCCCCCCCCCCCCCCGGACCTGTCGTAGCTTGCTTCGCTTCGGCTGCGGCACCTGGTCCTTCGCTCTGGATTAGGCTGTCGCCGAGCATATCCATCCGCAGCGATTGCAAAGTGAATGTGCTTTTGACTTCGAGTTCATCATCTTCCCGCCAGGAAACGATATAATCCGACGCAGTTGCCCCTCCTAGCCTAGAGTCTATGGTTCTAGTGCTGAAAACCGTGCCTGTAATAGACTTGTTGTCACAAAAGAATCCGTCGTCGCCATCATCAACATCCCTACGGAGCTCATCTGCCTTCAGCACCAGAGAGAGAGAGAGAGAGAGAGAGAGAGAGAGAGAGAGAGAGAGAGAGAGAGAGAGAGAGAGAGAAAGAGACTGAGAAAAGAGGCGCACACAGGGGTTTTACGTTGTATGTTACATACAAAAGAAGAAGAAAAGAGGGGGTGGGTGGGGAGGAGGGGGGGGGGGGCGGGGGGAGGATGAAGGGAGAAATGAGGAAAGGCCTGCCCTAACACATTTCTTTCCCCTCCGTCTCTCCTCCCCCCCCCCCCCTCTCCCCCCCCATCCCCCCCCATCCCCTCCCCGCCTTCTTACCCTCTCTTGAAATCTATTCCATATACCCCAGAAATCATTACAACAGATAGCGGTGGAGAATACAAGGAACAGTTAATAAATATTTTGATGAACATAACATTGAACACAGAACAGTTGAAGTAGGAGACCACAAAGCACTTGCGATAGTTGATAGAGTTATTATAACTATTAGAAGGTGGCTTGACGTACTATTTGAAACTAATGGGAACTTTGACTGGGTCTCATACATTGATGACATGGTCAAAGCTTACAATAATCGTTTTCATCCAACAATCAAAGCTAGACCAATTGACATCATGAAAGGAAAAGCTACTAATAAACAAAAAATTGAAAGAGATGAAAGTATTAATGAATTTGAACCTGGCGATAAGGTAAGACGAGAAGTTCAACGAAATCTATTTTCAAAAGGCGGACGAACTTGGTCAAAGCAGATATATACTGTTTTGGGTAGAAATGGATTTAAGATTGTGCTATCTAATAAAGAACTAGTTAGCCCCCGTGAGTTATTAAAGACTAAGTTTCAAAAACCAGTTGACGATGAAAAGCAAATTATCGAACAAGTTCAAGAGATAACGAAGGAGAAGAAAATAAAGCAACAGTTAAAAAAAGAAGACATACAACCAGAAAACATAATTGAAACCAAAAGACACAAAAAGAAAAAGATTATTTTTGATTTGTATAAATTTTGCCGTCTGTGGTGGGCTTTGAAATTAATTACGATAGCAGGCCCGCATATCAAAAAAGGTATTCAGGGGGGGTGGCAGCCAACTTCACCTGCACGAATGTATTCGGGAGTGCAGTCTTACACGGACAACTTGTAAGAACGCAATATTTTTTCCATATCACATTTTTGGACAAAAACGATGAAATCTCTTAATACGACCGACTTTGTAAAAAATCGTCTGCGATAGGAAAATTCAAAACGAGGGGGGGGGGGGGGAAGCTTGGGACCTTAGAAACAACCCCCCTCTCGTCTGCCCTTTTTTTGTACAATGGTAGCGCACGGTGCCAGATAGTTGGCCACCAACGTCAAGACTCCTCCCAAGAGACGCGAGCCCGCACCAGTTGCAGCCGCTTTGCCGAGGACTGCGAAGCCGTCGACTTGGAGCTTCTCCACCTTCTGCGACGATAGGTTGTGCTCCTGGACTCCGACGATCACCCAGCCTGGCTCCTTGTAGTGCTCCGGCCATTCCCCAAAGCCTGGGCTATCCACACCCACTTTGCCTTGCCAATTATGTGAGGCCACCCTCAGTGGGAAGCCTTTCACAAATTGGGAAGAACGAAGCTGGTGCCAATGCCTGCGCTTCGGTTGAGCCCGCCTGGAGCCCTCCGCCACCCTCCACGGCCCATCCTGCACCCTCCGCCCCAGCTCCTCCAGCTCCCGCATCCCGCCCCACTCCGCCAAGGGAGATTCACCGCTTGAGGCTTCGCCCTGGGGCTCGTCGACTTCCACGTCGAGCACCCAGTAGCCAAACCCCTGCTTGCGAAGCTCCCTCTGCATCTCTACATACTGGGCACCTCCCCGTGCAGCCCGCTGCTTCTCTCTTTCCCGCCAACTACATACTGTGAACCTTTCCCGTGAAGAACTTACGCTCCCGCAGCAGCCGCACCATCTTCTCCGCCTCCTCACAAGACGCACATTTAATCCGCAAATGCCGCCCGCTACCTCTGCCCTCGAATTCCACCTCGACTTCCCCGAGACCGAGAATTCGGAGCTCTCGCGCCATGACCACTGTCTGAGAGACATGCGATAGCCCCCATACTATGCAACATCTCTTATCCAGCTCATTTCGTACCTTCCTCCGCCACCTCCTCGGTGGCGGTACCGCTTGCCACACGCCGTGACCAGACCTTTCCGGACGTGACTTCTCTTCCGAGGTTTGGGAGGGTGATCGAGATGCAGCAGGATTGCTGGCTCTACGTGATTCAGGTTGCCCGTCAGGTACGCGAGCACTCGACCACCCCACCCCGGCCGAGTAGCCATCGCCACCCGCAGGCGCACTCCCACGGGGAACGTCTAAACCTGAAGGATTACCGCCTTGACCCATAGGGCCAGCACTAGCGGCCGCGCTCTTCGCACAAGAACCTGACATAGGTGGTATGGGACCCCGGTGCCGCATTTATATTGTAAACTCGATAAATGAGGACCCAGGTGGGGTTATTTAAAGCTCAACCCTTAAAAAGCATACGTGTACGTATGTATAGGAATACACACAAACACTCACTTGCATCCGTAACCAGGCACGAGGCAGGACCCGCTGTGCATCATCGAGGTAGGTGTCGTGGCAAACCACCCTGCGTCCGATAAACGCTGCAAGTGAGTCATCTACCGAGAGCACAGAGTGACAGGCCCGTGCACGTGTACCCCCCACCCCATAACCCTCCGCCAGAGCAACCCCATGGCATCCGCAGGATGAGCCCGAAGAGTGCTGAGAGAGAGGGTGAGCCAGGAGCCCCGCTCCGGTCCGTCGTTACTTTGGTCATTTCGTCGTTTCAAGGCTTGTGGTAAGGTGTAGGGCCTCTCGCCTTCGTACAAACTCCGACCGACAGTAGTTTGGTTGACCATCCTTCGCGGTGACCCTCTGAACACAACCCCCTCCCCCAGTGCCCACCCCTTGTGATTCCAGAGGTCACCCCGAGCCAAGAGCCATGAGTATGATGAGCAACTCACATGAGCTACTCTCAGTAATTGGGACCCGTCTCATAAATCAATGGAACGCTTATCGTGCGCCCCTCATAGGCTTAGCCCGCCCATGTGAAAGCTAGGCCTCGCCCAAAGCAAAGCAAAGCAAGCAAAGCAAAAAAAAAGCAACAAAAAAAAAAAAAAAAAAAAAAAAAAAAGAGAAAGAGAGAAAGAAAGAGAGAGAGAGAGAGAGAGAGAGAGAGAGAGAGAAAGAGAGAGAGAGCGAGCGAGAGCGAGGCCGCCGTGGCTCGCCCGCAATCCAGCTGGGTGCACCTCGTCACAACCACTCATCGGCGTGAGCTCATAGCTGTGTGCGACATAGGTACAAGAGCAAGAGGAGAAACAGTGTGCCAGCGTGGATGTGTGGGTCAGGAAGTGCAGTGAGGCAAAGCAGCGATGCCAGTCGAATCCCTGGAGACGGAACCTAGCATCAAAAACATCGTATAAGTCTACCCCAGGCCTCCATCCACCGAGTGGAGAGCTCGATAAAAGAAGACCCGAGTGGGGTTATTCAAAGCTCAACCCTTAAAAAAGCATAAACATGTACGCCGCCAGGAACCCAACAACAATAACACAGCAGCCAGGAACCCAACAACAATAACATAGCCAGGAACCCAACAACAATAACATAGCTTCCGTAACCAGCCTTCAGGAACCCGCCTCAGTTACCGCCCCCGTAACCAGGCCATAGACGTGACGTACTATGCATCATTGAGGTGTCGTGGCAAGCCACCGTGCGTCCGATAGAAGCTACAAATGAGTCATCTACCGAGAACACTAAGTGACAGGCCCGGGCACATGCACCCAACACGTCCCGACCCTCCGCCAGAGCATCCCCATGGCATCCGCAAAGTGAGCACGAGGGGTTCTGGGAGAGAGGGTGAGTCAGGAGCCCCGCGTCCAGGCAGTCGCTACTGTGGCAGTTGAGTGATTTCAAGGCTTGGGGAAATGTGTGGGGCCTCTCGCCTTCGTACCCACTCATACCGACAGTAGTTTAGTTAACCAACCTGTCCAGTGACCCACTGAGCCCAACCCCCTCCCTCAGATAACCCCCACCCCCCGGACTCAGCCCGAGTGATACCAGAGGCCACCCCGAGCCAAGAGCCGTGAGCGTGGTGAGAGAGCTTCTCTCAGTAAAAGGTCCCATCTCATGAATCAGTGGAGCACTGATTATGTACCCCTCATAACAAGCTGCCAACGGCCCCAACCCCGCCGTGTGGCGGTGGCACCCAACCATGTATTCATGCCCCCCAAATAATAATAATAATGATAATAATAATAATAATAATAATAATAATAATAATAATAATAATAATAATAATAATAATAATAATAATAATAATAATAATAATAATAATAATAATAATAATAATAATAATAATAATAATAATAATAATAATAATAATAATAATAATAATAATAATAATAATAATAATAATAATAATAATAATAATAATAATAATAATAATAATAATAATAATAATAATAATAATAATAATAATAATAATAATAATAATAATAATAATAATAATAATAATAATAATAATAATAATAATAATAATAATAATAATAATAATAATAATAATAATAATAATAATAATAATAATAATAATAATAATAATAATAATAATAATAATAATAATAATAATAATAATAATAATAATAATAATAATAATAATAATAATAATAATATATCTGAGGCGTACTGATGCAGCTAATGACATTATCCTCAACGGACATAAGCCTCCAATACCCTTGTTCGAGGTCCTCCACCGCCCCGTGTCAGTCTCTCGCCTGATGATCGGGGCCACCGATGGAGCTCCTGAGGGCAAGACTGCACTAAGCCGAGGTTATTCCGCAGTCCCAGCAACCTCTTGCAAGACGTCACCGAATGTGCAAGTGCATACACCAAGCGCGGTTACTAGAGCTGCCTCGAAACCCCACCCATAACAATCTGGTGTCTGCTGGGTCCTGGGCTATCAACCAGCATATGCGGAGTTTAAGATCTTTTACGCGCGCAACGACCCTCCTCCCCAGCCTCTACCACCAAAGGGTTATGAGTTGGCGTCACAGTTTAACGCCTTGAGGCCATTGGGCTGAATAATAATAATAATAATAATAATAATAATAATAATAATAATAATAATAATAATAATAATAATAATAATAATAATAATAATAATAATAATAATAATAATAGTGCTTCTCTGTCAGTGGCTGATGCATTTCTGCACATGCGCCTCCATCGTCTCACCCGTGAGGGGAGTACGAAGAATTGACGATAAGCTCTAATGACACCCCCGCAAGGGCAGTTCCAACACTTCCAGACGGGCCGGTATGTTCAATGAAAATACTGGTCCAGAAATAGACCGGTATGTTCAATGAAAATACTGGTGGCACCGACGGGAATCGAACTGGCGACAGGGCCCAGATGGTAGAACTTGACCACTGGGCTATCACGGTGTCCAATAATAATAATAATAATAATAATAGTAATAATAATAATAATAATAATAATAATAATAATAATAATAATAATAATAATAATAATAATAATAATAATAATAATAATAATAAGAGGAAGAAGCAGCAGCAGTAGAGGAAGCAGGAGCAGGATCCTAGATAACCACTGCCAACGCCAGATGCGGTAGCAAAAGTATTGCTCATTAAAACAAAATTACGTGGTACCCCGGACACCCCACTTTTAGGTTGGTTGGGGTGCCCAAACTGTGGGTTGGGAGCTTCTAAATCTACACGATCTGGTGAGCGTACCTAACGTGAGCGGGAGATTTAAGGCTCGGTGACTATCAATCTGGATCATCACCACATCACATGAATTCCTGAAAGAAAATCTTAGGTAGATTACAGCCATCACGTGTCCACGATATCGTGTTTTTGCTTGTGTGTGTGTAGTTAGCTGGAAACAATATTCCCATGAGCGACAATCGCGGCGAACGTGAACACATTACTATTGAGTCTTCGGATGAAGAAG
>WBZZ01001902.1:17500-20000 GCA_019918135.1 Paulinella micropora
TGTTGTTGTTGTTGTTGTTGTTGTTGTTGACGCTTTTGTTTTTGCTGTTGTTGCTGTTGTTGCTGTTTTAGTTGTTTAAATTGTTGTTGTTTCTTGTCTTTGTTTTCTTTTTTTCTCTCGCACCAAAGCTCTCCAAAAAAAATTTTAAATGAGCAACACACATATATATACATACATACATGGATGCATACATACATACATACATACATACATACATACATACATGCATTACATTCTGTGTGTAAATTATGAATACATACATACATACGTACATACATACATACATAGGTGAAACGTATATTGCTGATTCTGGCTAGCTTAGTACAGCGAACACAGGTTGTACATACAGAGAGATATACATACATACATACATACATACATACATACATATATACATACATACATGCATGCATGCATACATAACATAATTACAAATGCAAATTAAAAACATACATAACAAAAATACATGCATACATACATACATTAAATATATATATATATATATATATATATATATATATATATATATATATGTATGTATGTATGTATGTATATATGTGTGTGTATGTATGTATGTATGTATGTAAATATATATATATATATATATATATATATATATATATATATATATATATATGTATGTGTGTGTATGTATGCATGTATGTATGTATGTGTGTATGTGTGTATGTATATATGCATGTATGTATATACATGTTTAATGTATGTAAATGTTATGTGTATATGCAGGCGTCAAACCTGATCCAGCCAACGCAGGAGGTATGTATGTATGTATGTATGCATGTATGTATATATGTATATATGTATATATGTATGTATGTATATATGTATGTATGTATGTATATATATATATATATATATACCAGTTTCATATTTGATATTAGATCAACTTACATTCTTTATTATCATATTGTATTGCATAATTAATTTGTAGGGTCGTCTTCGTCTCTCCGCGCCTCGTCTCTTCCCGCAACTCGAGAAGTAGTCAACCCTCCAACACAAATACCTACGCTACCTGACTTACCCTGTCCCTGAGAAATACACTGTCTCTGTACCAATCGCTTTCCAGCAAAAGGGCGAGCACGGACACTAGAGGTCCCATAAGTCCTGTCCTTCAACAATTTATTAAAGTAGGCGGGCCGAACGCTAGCAGTATATTTGTTCAAGCGGGGCACCCTTCAATAATACTTATCTGCATAACGGTTTATGCGATGTGGTCAGTTTATGATCGGGGCGCATCAACCTTCAATAGTCCCCCCCCCCCCCCCTCCCCCCCGGGCTTATTCGTTTTTCAGTGGCGCGGCTAGTACTGAGTAACTTTTGTAATTTTTATTGATCTCATCAAGTATTAATATCGGTCTTTGCATGACGGTGATGACCTTAACTGCACTTTTTGTTTCATTCCTTTGGAAGGTTTTGACTGTACGAGTCCACCTTTACCACTTCCCGGCCGTTCTATTATTAATAATATATATTATGCTTCCCACGTAAGCTTATCCCTACTAGTGGCAAGTATTATATCATTAAAAGTTAGTCAGTGAAAAAAAGTATTAAATGAAACAAAAGATCAGTGCGGCACAAATGGTCGAGTCAAAATAAACGTAACAAACTTGTCTATCCCCCACAATAATAATTGGTGAGCACACTGATTATGTTATCAAGGACCTGAATGGAATGGTTGAACCGTGCTAGACATCGAATTGTATGAATATTCATCAATTATTCGTTGACAAGGTTTAGACTCTTTAAGGGAACAGTCTTTAAATGCATGTAATGTCTTAGTATCATTACGTTCAGTCCTGATGAGAACCAGTGTTTTCAAAATTTCGCATATAAAGGGAGGACTCCGACGCTGGGGAGTGCACAGCAGGCCACGTAGGGTTTAAAATCGCCCCTAGCTACACGTCACAGGTCACAGTGACAATGTCGTCCTGGCCAACCCGTTAAATAGGAATGAGCCCTTTCCAAAAATCGCGGTTTTTCGATCGCGACGAGAATTATCATGAGTCTAGTATGATCTTACCTTGTCTTATCTGCTCATATGGGGAAGGGGAGATGGGGAAGGGGAGATGTTCGTCTGACTACGACTACGAATACGACTATACTATGACTACGATTACGACTACGACTACGACTACTACGACTACTACGACTACTACGACTACTACGACTACTACGACTACGAATACGACTACGACTACTACTACTACTACTACTACTACTACTACTACTACTACTACTACTACTACTACTACTACTACTACTACATACTACTACATACTACTACTACTAATACTACTACTACTACTAGTACTACTATTACTAATACTATTACTACCTACTACTACGAGGCCTAGGCCTTCGATTTGATGAGATTACTTTAACTTAACATCTGGTCATCCATACAAATCATTAGCTCAAGAGCTATTGATTTAACAAGATGGTGATCTGCTTCTGAAAATTATTAAAATAAAATTATTAA
>WBZZ01001902.1:27500-35000 GCA_019918135.1 Paulinella micropora
TAAAATAAATACAGTTGGAATACAGTCCGCATTATATTAAATAATTATGGGTTTTTAATAAGCAGACAATGACTGAAAATATGACTCGAGTATTTTCCTTTTATATCACTTGAATATCTTGAAGGCTTCGGAAAAATACCTCGTTTAATATTCTCAGTAGTAATCGAATCATGTACTATCCCCAACGATAGCTCAATGGAAGAGTAAGTCGGTAATATAACCAAACACAGTCCTCAAAAAGAGAATGATTTCTCGTTATATTGGCTCAGTGACGCAAAGACAAAAAGCAGCCAAAAAACCAGGATCAAATTGGCATTTCAGACGTGTCCGGCCAGACGAAATCTATAAATAAGTTTTTTACCGGATAATTCGGGGGGTGATCTCCACAGTACCCCCTCCCAGTTTTTTATGGCGGAACTTCGTTTCCGACATAATACGCTTTGAACTGATTTCTTTTCTCACTAAGATTCGTTTAGAGTTATGTATGAAGATACATCAACCCACGAATTAGCCGTTATAAAACAACAATGATATTTGCCCCGGTACCAATCGTATATATACTCTAGCACATTCAGTATCTATATTAAAATCTTCCTCTTTCTTCTGTCGATAAGATATTTGTGCAGTATGTCCAAGTATAATGTTTTATGGTTAAGTAATAACATAATGTCACCATTTCCATGTATATTTAATAACCGGTCGTCGGTTTCCATAAATACATTTACTTTTTGTGAAGACATACCCTTGTATAAATCGGTATCATTTAATATAGTGTCAGGTGATCAAGTCTGACGACTATATCCGAAGTTGGGTTGAGTGCGCCCTAACCTTGCGATATGCCGATACAAGTAGAGATCGATGGAATCCGGTGTAGCAGTTCATGTTATTAAAATATATCAGTTCTTGATTAGACTGTAGAGTCTTTAATGAGATCATCATTCTGGTACTAATGTGGGTCGTATCCAGGAAACACCATCGCTCACTCAAATAGCGATCCCGTAACGGTGCTGTTTCGTGGCCGTCTCGTCTGTCTCTGCCGAAGCAAGAGAATAGAATGCTTATTTTTTGTCAGCTGTGTCTGGTTAATCTCTAGAAGAATGAATGCTGTAGTAGCTTTAATATCTAAGTAAGGTTGTCGGGACGATATTGGATCAATGCTATGTTCGCAATCGATCAGGTCCACAATACTTCTAGAGAAAAAAATACTTACTATAGACGCCGTTTACGCGCGCGGACTCCTTTACCTGGTGGAGGACCTCCAACCAAAGTTAAGTCTAAGGTAGACTGTTCGAGTACGTCCCAAATTTTGTGAGGGATTGCGCCTTGTGCCAAGTCAAAAGGAATATCTAGCACCCCTCGTGGTAGTGCTTGTATGGTCCACGCGGTATGATCTTTATCTGTAGGAGATATGGTATCATCCCATGTCTCAAGTTTCTTGGCGTCTTTATATACTGGAAGGTATTGTCTTACTTTAGGATCTTCCACTGGATCCAGACTCCTCCACAAATGTAAGACTGGTTGTATTATTTGTGACGCAGTCGAAATTCGATTCGATCGCGTATGGCGTTTGTGAGGTACTGCCATGACTCTCATGAGATGTAAATCTGAGAGCGTGTCATCGGCTACGTGTTGGGCCGCAGGCCTCACCAAGTAAAAAGCGTCTTTGACCCATGAAATATGTCCAATCGCATCTCCTTTTTTCCAACTAGGGTGAACGAGAGTGTCATTGCCCGCGCGAGGGTCTTGATCTCCGTCATCGCTCCCCTCTAGATGGACTCCTTGCGAACGTGCCGTCCTTATCGATTTCTCGGTCGGTCGTAGATAAGGTCATTTTGCGCTCTCCTTATTTGCGCCTCCGTGAACTTTCCTTCCTGCACGTTCGACTCCACCCTTTTGCGGGTCTGAGTCCCTGCCGCGCTTTTGCGGTCGGTGGCCCGCTTGTTCTCCAGCTCAGCCTCCTCCTTCTCCGCAATTGGTGCCCTGTAGACATCCCGTTCCGAGATATCCTCCTTACGGATTGGTGGGACCTCTTTAAAGTCAGCCTCCATCCGTTTGAGTGCTTGATCAACGGACTCATCTTCAAGTAGGAAGGGATCATACTTAATCAGCCTTCGTACATTGACTATTTGAACTTTCCCTCTGCCCCTGATTTTATAATTCAAAGGCCCCATCTGTTCCATGATCTGGTATGGTCCTTTCCAGTGGATGAACAGCTTTTCGAGCTGACTCCCTGAGGAACCTGAGGATGGTACAGTAGTACAATATCCCCGACCTGAAATCTGACTTGATCCAGGTGTGCCTGCCTGACACCTTTAGCATCAGTCTTCCTGCGCTCCGCCTCCCTATGCGCCTGTACTATTTGCTCCGCCTCCATCTTCGCCCGAAGTCTCATCCCAAACAGCTCATCCTGATCTGCCCATGAATCTTTTGGGTGCAGCAGTGAGGCTGGGATGGCGGGCTCACGCCCATATACCAATTGGTATGGCGAGACAGAACCTTTTGAACCACCTAACGCTGTAGAGGGTAGGCAATTCATAGCAAAGGCAAACGAGGATGCTGCCCATGCCTTTTGGTTCTCCTTCTTCATACAATACATCTTCAGCGCAGCCTTGAGGGGTCTATGCACTGAAGTCCCCTTCTCCTCGGTATAAACTCCCGTCTGTCCTTCTCTTCCACCTTTACGTGAAAGCAATACCCGTTGGTAATATATACATCGGCCCCCGCTCCTTCTTCAAATCTCGCCAACGATGGGCACCTTTTTCCCATGCATATAATCTCCTCTTTCCTCTTTTCAATGAGATCGTCTATTGACTTTTTATCCCCATTGTGTAGAGACTGTAGCCGTATATAGACCTCCGCCTCTCTCTTGTCTGATAGGTTTGAACCATCTTTAGACACCGCGTCCGTTGGCATATATGCCTCATATGCGTGTGTAATGGCCACCTGTTTCCGTTCCGATGCTACCCCTAGGTGTAGGCATCGTATGAGTCAATAGCATGGAGAGAGTCGACAGTATATTCTTCTCCTGGCTCTACGCCGTATATGACTCTTTTGGCGGCGCAATCAGTCACTACGTTCATTGTCGCCAGTTGGTCGTACGACAAAAGAACAGATCCATGGTATTCGGGGACAACGTACAAGTCCACTCGATATACTCGTCCGGATTTCAATTTAAAATTGAAAGTGATGATGCCCGTTATATACGTCCGACTACTAACTCCTTTCAAGGTGCCAGATGATTTTTTCATATAGTTTCTAACCACGCATGGTGTTTCGTAGTAAATTTCCGGCCGACAATATTAATATTCGCCATAGTATCATTACCAACTTTTATAAAGGTATTTAATGTTTCACAAAAAAGGTTCGTATAGCATAAAGCGTCTGGCCGGTGACTTTTTAAGGCCAATACAAGGAGCTTGTGTTCTAAAATCTGTATACTTTTCTCGAGGTTCGCCTCCTCCTCCCTTTCCGCCGTTTTTGTAATGTCTTTTTGGGTATTGTTCACAGGCGAAGGATGATTGTCCTTGCTTTCTCTGTTTGAAACCGTGAGGAGAGGTTGATGTCCTCCATCCTCCTTGTCTATTGTCTGTCTCGGCAAGTTGATAAGATTGATTGCCGGTTCTATTCTTACTTTCTTCGGCTGTGGCTGCGACAGGCTCGCCTGCTTTCTCTTTGCCAGCGCTTTACTCGCCTGCCTATCAGCAGCATGCACTGTTTGTTGTCGTGATGGGTGTACTGGTATTGTACTACCTTTGAGTTGGTCTGTGGCCTGCTGTGGGCTCTTAGACTCACTGGTACCCTTGCTTGGGACCTGCACAACGATGAATCGTGCAATGTTTGTTGTTTTGTTTTCTCCCTCCTTCTCTAGTCATTGGACTACCTCAAATCTGTTACCTGAGTCGGCATCAGTGTCGGTAGTGGTTGCGCCTGATGTCGCATAGGTCTGTGGTGCTGAGGAACTCGAGCTTGAGCTCGAGCCGTCTGCCCAGCCCCCATCTCTGTGGTACGGGCGCTCTGCGCTGCCGTATCCACCTCGGCCAACCCATCTTCCTCCTCCTCTACCTTGAAATACACCTCTTCCTCCTCCTCTTCTCACAAATCCTCTCTTCCCCCGCGAGTGTATGTGCCTCGTGCGAAAGGGGCTCCTCCTCCTCGATTGATTCCTCTCCCTCCTCCTCTTCCTCGTGTTCCACCTCTTCCTCTACTTGCGGCTTCTATGGCTGCCGTCTTCTGATCATCTCTAGCGAAAAGAGAATTGATCGCGTCAGCTAGTTCGTGGTCATGGTCCGCGACATCCTGTAATTTCCACCCCTGATCATTGCGTCGGCGCAGAACGGCGACGGTGTTGGTTTCGTCCGACCGTACGTTCTTGAGGAGTGTGTTTCGGATACGGGTGTCCTCGACATCGTGGTTGTACGGGCATTTCTTATTTGTGTGTTGAAGTATTGTGCCCGTGCCCACCAACGAATACAAGGTGTGTTAGCTTCACGATTGTTCTCTCTTGGTCGCTTTCCTAGAGATCGTTGCGTATGTGCGGCTTGCGGTTGAGCAGAAGCCGATGCAGAACCGATCAAGGATGCTGTCTGGCTGTCGAGCCTCTGACAAGCGGTCATTACTTCGGTCCACAACATTTTTGGGCTCACGGCCTTAGTCGTGGCCTCAAAGACGCTCATCTCCAAAAAGTTCAAGTGCTTTACCTTGTCCAAGGTTTTGCAGTCTTGCATGAGCAGTGTGAGCTTATTTTGTTGTAGACGTGCAAAGCACTGAGGAAATATAGGAGTATGGCTTGTGGTTATAAAAGAGAGTGTACTGGGTGCCCACATTTCTTAAGACAGATGCAAGCTGAGTGACAGACTGCAACTGCTCCGATACTAAGTCGAAAATTTCAAACCCAATCAATGTGCCCGTGCACAAGTGTTGGTATCCACTTGCCTTAAAGTATCGAATGAGGGCAGCAATGGCCAGAGTACAACTCATCTCTGCATGTCCACCTTTCCTTGCTAGTTCCTCCTCTCCTCTGTACTTCTCGTAAGTTATACGATCAAAACCAGCTCCAAGGAGGGATCGATCACAGAGATGTTCTAGGACCTCATACTCCTGCTCCACCTCACACTGGTTTTGCTGGAAGCATCTGTCCATCTCATTGGACTTAGTCATGAGGGTCTTCTCTGTGTCAGCCTCATTGGCAGTGATAGCATAGAGCTTAAGGCCCCCTCCCCCAATTTTGATTTCAGCTAGGGCTGCCTGCAGCGCCTGCTTTTTCTTCTGGGAGTCAGTCAAGTTAATTACTGTTCCTCCCCCTTGGGGTCCTCCTCCTGTGGGTCCTCCTCCTGCTTTCTTGGGAGCTGGGTTAGATGTGGTAGGTGGAGCCGTTGGCCGTGGAGCCACCCGTGCTACTGCCATTGCCACAGCTATCTTCTCCTTCTGCTCCTTCTCCTCTTTCTGTCTCGTCTCTTCTTCTTTCACCTGTCGTGCTAGATGAGTCACGAACTGTGCAAGCCCTGTGGCACTAGAGAGGAAGTGTGCCTTTTCTCTCATGGAAGACTTATCAGCTCTGTTATTATTTGGGATTGTTGTGAAAGGGCCTTTGAGTGTGATTCTTCGTGTGGGCCCGTTGTTTCCATAAAGAGGCCCGTATGGAGTTGTGTGAGGCGTTCAAGCACCTGACAAGACTGGTCAACCTCCTCGTAAACAGGATGTTGCCTTGTGTTGTCTTTCGGGGCTTTGTACATTTCGTTGTAAGCCTGTGTGAAGGCAGTTACAAAAGCCTCAAGGGCAAACTCAATGCCACTTTGGTTTCTACCCTCGAACTTTCTTTCTAGATTCTTGATTCTTGATATCAGTGGGGACACCACAGACAGACAGCCATGCTGCAGTTGTGCGTTTATTTTTCCACTGTATGTTTGTGCGTTCATGAAATTCCGAAACGAGCACAGCAGCGTAGAGTGTTGCAGATATGTCGTATATGTCGCAGAGTGTATGAGTGTCGCCATACTTGATATCCTGCAATGACACTCTTTCGTGCTCAAACCTCACTTTGTTGAAGAGAGGCTTCGCAAGGCAGGGAATTTCGATCAGGAGGTTGCTTTGACCTTGTCCTGGTCTATTCCTTTTCTCGTAAGGAATGTAGATGTGTGTTTTATAATAGGTTGGGTAGTTAAGGAAGAAGGACTCTTCATCATCATATGTAGCCAACTGTTCCCATGTATTTGGGATATTCTGGCCAACATCCTCCATCTCTCTCTCTGCCTCTGTCAGTGGAGCATCCAGTCTGACCTGCACTCGCTTCTTGTTCATTACCCCCCCCCCCCCCCTGTCGACTCTACATCGGCTGTATACGTATACTCCTCTCTCTCTTCTCCATCTCTATCCCCCCTCTCTTCTGAGTACTGAGTCTCCTGCTCCTCTCCTCCCTCACTAGGACCATAATCAGTTGGTGTCACACCAGCCTGCTCATTCTGTCTTCTATCTTATGTTATGAGAGTCACGTCTGCTTTTTTTTTTTTTTTTTTTCCGTCTGTTATTCTTATCACTCTATGCAACCTTCTTTTCCTTCTTCCTTTTCTCTGTTAAAATAGTTATGGGGCGTCAGGCCCTACACGGAGATAACGATAGTTTGGCCAAAAGAGCTGTTTTGTAGAAGTCAGTCTGTCGTCGGACAGTGCTTCGATATTTGTCTTGCTCTTGTGTGAGAGATATGTAATCTCCTCTGGTTTCTGCAGACAAAATGTAAGGAAAACTGTTCAGAACAGAGAGTGGGAGTGCTTTGCTCGTTTTCCTCTGTCTGTGTGTTTGTCTGATGTTTGTTTCGCGCCGGCTTGTCCTACTTGGCTTTGTGCAAGCAGCAAGAGGGAGTGAAGTAGGTGTGATCTGGTGTCTTGTATAAGAGCACACAGAAGCCAAATGTGCACAAGGGCTAAAAGTTACTGATGCCAGCTTGTGACAAATTGATTGCTTGTTTGTAAGTTTTTTTGTTTGAGGATGAGTAGGGGTGTTTGTTTTCGTCTGATGTATTGCTGTTGACATTCAAGACAACAACAAAAATTAGTTTTTCATTTTTGTGTCAGATTTTCATTTTTGTGACAGTTTTTCATTTTTGTGACAAAAATTCAAATTTTCAAATTTAACGGTAACATTTCGCGAAAATTTACGATATTTTGCGGACGAATATAGCGGTTAATTTGAAAAATTCAAATTTTCACCCAAAATCAAAATTCCAACCAAAACTGAAATTCCAACCAAAACAGAAAAATCAATTTTTTTTGTTGTCTTGAATGTCAACAGCAATATGTGCGACAGATCAGTGAAAAATAAATTTGTGCTTATCTGATGTCTGTACGACAGATCAGAAAAGAAATCAGCCTTTAGCTATGGACTCAAATGTACTATCCCCAACGATAGCTCAATGGAAGAGTAAGTCGGTAATATAACCAAACACAGTCCTCAAAAAGAGAATGATGTCTCGTTATATTAGCTCAGTGACGCAAGGACAAAAAGCAG
>WBZZ01001902.1:42500-47500 GCA_019918135.1 Paulinella micropora
GACCCACATCGCTCATGGAAGGTATGTGTAATTACACACACACGCGCGCGAACACACAAACACACACACACACACACACACACACACACACACATATATATATATATATATATATATATGTATATATACATTCATGCTCTCTCTCTCTCTCTCTCTATGTAAACATATTTATAGGCATGTATGTATGTATGTATGTATGTATTTATTGCTTTGTATGTATGTATGTATGCATGTATGTATGTGTAAGCTCTCACTCATATACATAGAGATCAAGTTGGCATAGCTATATACACACATGCACACATTCCCTCTTTCCCTCTCTCTCTCTCTCTCTCTCTCTCTCTCTCTCTCTCTCTCACGCGCACACATACATCCATTTTTCTCAATTTGCTCACGACAGTATGCGCACACACTTCAATTTCTCTTTATCTCTCTTAAATGCATAACAGTGATTGCTACTTGCAAATATTTGTGCAGATATGTGTATATTTCTGCGTGTGTACATATATATGTTTGTATGCACGTGTAAAATAAACTCCTTTGCCAGGTTATTTGCAAAAAAAGGGCCAGAGAATAAAGACTTGGAAGAAGCGTTACTTCATCATTACTCAGGAGGAGCTGTTCTACTACGAAGACAAAATCGCTGCCAGCCGTGAGGTACGAGAAATGCTACGTCACTCAGCGCAATATGTGCGTTTTTAACGCTTCGTGCTGGGCCAATTCTTATGTTCCAAGCCTGCACCTTGGCTAGTTTGAAAGTGTTTCTCGACACCTCTGGAAGGATCTATTGCAGTCAATCAGTCAGTCAGTCAGAAGTAAGTAAGTAAGTAAAACAATCAGTCAGTCGGAAGAAGTAAGTAAGTAAGTAAGTAAGTCATTCAGTCAATGGCTGAGAACAGAGCTCTTGAAGCTCGTGGTTCAATATACTAAGCAACTAAGGGGCTGTTGGAAAAAGTGCCGCGAATTCGGAAAATGTGCCGCGGCAGATTTTTAGGTTTTTTGCGGCGCAGCACATTCGCACTAGCCCCTCAGGAACTTCAAACAATCGATCTATCTTTCCATCTGTAGATCTTTTTCTCTATCTAACTAATTTTTTATCTATTTATCTTTTATCTATTCATCTATCTATCTATCTATCTATCTATCTATCTATCTATCTATCTATCTTTATACTAGACTGTCGAACAGTCTCGAAACTCCATCTGCTTACTGGGCCCTCTGTAATGGAGGTGGGAGCTCGTTCTGCAAGGGGCGCTTTATGGAACGAGCCCTGGCCCCGCCTGGTACTAGGGAGCTTTGGTATTGCCTGTATCAGTCCCTTCCGTGCAAACATCACGGCTTAGCTGGGCATCGGGTTAATACTTTACCCACAGACTTCCTGGTTGACGAAATCAGAAGCTCCTTTTTTCTGACATTAGTCGATATTTCATCTATCTATCTATCTATCTATCAATATCTCAATCTTTCTATCTATTCATCCCTTCGTCCGAGCTTTTATCCATCAGCCTATTCATCTAATGTTTTATCTGGTCGTCTATCTATCCATATCTCTACCCTATTTATTTACATCTCCATTTATCTATTCATCCATCCATCTATTCACCTATTTATCCACCCATCCATTAAGTAGCTATCTAGCTTATCTATCCATCTAGCTACTTATCTATCAATACATCCCTCAATCCGTCTACCTATCTATCTACCAGGACAAGGAAAAGGGCTGCGTTTCCCTCCAGGATGCTCTGTATCGTCATGGCGGCAAACAATACATGTTCCAACTGAACTGGATCAAAAATGCAAGGACGCTGGAGTGCAAGGCTGAGAGCGAGCCCGAGCTTCGAAAATGGCGGAAAGTGTTAGAGCTGGAGAACAAGGAAAGGAAGGGCTTTCCGGGGCTTTTCTGCGGCCTGCAGCATTTGGAGCTTGCTATGAGAGACGAGTGTGCCTTTGGAGATTGTACGTGCTAGCTTCCCATCTATCCACCTATCTATCTATCTACCATGTCTTCCTATCTATCCGATCTTTATATCTATAAATTTATCTATCTATCCATTTATCCATCTATCTATTTTACTTCTTGTCAATCTACCTATGTATTTTTCCTGGCTTGTTATCTGCCTACTATAGAAATTTTCTGATTACTGAGTACAATAAGCCATGGCTTTCGATCGCTTCGTTAGAAAGCTCTTGATAGTACCTTTTTTTAATGAGCTACTGCGGAAGTTTGAGCGAGCAGACATGGCGAGAGAACCGAGCGTTTTAAGGAACATACTTATTTTTTGTTGCACTTTACAATAAAGAACTTCTCACTTTGTCTGCCCTGTTGATGTCTCTATCTAGCTTTATTATTATTATTATTATTATTATTATTATTATTATTATTATTATTATTATTATTATTATTATTATGGACACCGTGATAGCCCAGTGGTCAAGTTCTACCATCTGGGCCCTGTCGCCAGTTCGATTCCCGTCGGTGCCACCAGTATTTTCATTGAACATACCGGTCTATTTCTGGACCAGTATTTTCATTGAACATACCGGCCCGTCTGGAAGTGTTGGAACTGCCCTTGCGGGGGTGTCATTAGAGCCTATCGTCAATTCTTCGTACTCCCCTCACGGGTGAGACGATGGAGGCGCATGTGCAGAAATGCATCAGCCATTGACAGAGAAGCACTATTATTATTATTATTATTATTATTATTATTATTATTATTAATGGAGGCGCATGTCCGCGTAAGGGATCTGTTGCCATAGTCTGAGAAAGCCTAAGGAAGAAGAAGGGAGAAGAAGGAAGAAAAAGGAAGAAGAAGGAAGAAGAAGGAAGAAGAAGAAGGAAGAGGAAGAAGTAGAAGAAGTAGGAAGAAGTAGAAGAAGAAGGAAGAAGAAGAAGAAGTAGTAGATTATTATTATTATTATTATTATTATTATTATTATTATTATTATTATTATTATTATTATTATTATTATTCGATGAAAAAACCTAGTCACACTTGCTAAACAGAGTTCCAGCCCAATGGCCTCAAGGCGTTAAACTGTGACGCCAACTCATAACCCTTTGGTGGTCGATGCTGGGGAGGAGGGTCGTTGCGCGCGTAAAAGATCTTAAACTCCGCATATGCTGGTTGATAGCCCAGGACCCAGCAGACACCAGATTGTTATGGGTGGGGTTTCGAGGCAGCTCTAGCGACCGCGCTTGGTGTATGCACTTGCACATTCGGTGACGTCTTGCAAGACGTTGCTGGGACTGCGGAATAACCTCGGCTTAGTGCAGTCTTGCCCTCAGGAGCTCCATCGGTGGCCCCGATCATCAGGCGAGAGACTGACACGGAGGGGTGGAGGACCTCGAACAAGGGTATTGGAGGCTTATGTCCGTTGAGGATATGCCATTAGCTGCATCAGTACGCCTCAGATATAGTATTATCATTATTATTATTACAATTGTTATTAATATTGTGTAATTATTCTCTCGCAGGCATCGGCTACGAAGAAGACAAGTGCCTCTCCACGATTCTTGAAGCTCTTTCCACCAGCAGCACTTTGACGTACTTGGTATGAAAGCTTCCGGCATGCATGTGTTGGCGGCCGCTTCTGATAGGATTGTTCTCCTTGCTCATTTGAGAGAAAAGAAAGAGAAAAGAGGGTAGTAAGCGAGAAGATGACAGGAAAGAAAGCAAGAAACCAATAAAATAAGTCAGAAGAAATAATCAACTTCTCATCCACTTATGCTCGCTCTCAAACTTGAATAGTAGCTTATTTGAAAGGTATTGTCAAGAGTTTTCTGAGGAGCCATGACTCAAGCTTGGGACACAAGGATACTTGTGCACGGCGCATTCAAAAGTCATTGTTGATCGTGCTTATTCATCACGATGTTCTCATGAGAAAGTAGCTACTATGCAAAATGAAAAATGAACCGTGAACTTTAAGCGCTCCGTTCTCACTCATTTCTGGTTAGCTCAAACTTGCGGAATATGTCAAGTGTCTGTCAAACGGGCCATGCCTCAGGCTCGTTCTACACCACCCGAAATTTCGGGTTTCGGGTGCGATAGTGCCACCCCAGACCAGGATTTTCAGGCCGCAAACCCAAAAAGTGGCACCCGAAACCTGGAATTCCTGGCGGTGTAGAACGAGCCTCAGGCTGATTCTATACCACCCGGAATCAGGCTGATTCTATACCACCCGGAATTCCGGGTTTCGGGTGCCAATTTTCGGGTTTCAGACCAGAAAAAAGTGGGCTGTGGTGGCACCGTCGCACCCGAAACCGGAAATTTTGGGTGGTGTAGAATGGGCCTCAGGCTTTGGGTGCAAGAAGTGGCCAAGATCGAAGCGTTCAAAAGCGATTGTTCATTGCATATAGTAATTACGATGTCTTTGTATGTTTAGGATATAAGGGGGCACCATTTGACGCAAAATGCAAAGTCCTCGATCGCCAAGGCAATTGAGGTTTTAATACTTTTTCTTTTCGTGTGTATTTATAACATTATTGTTGTTGTTATTTAATATGAGAGAGAAAAAGATGGAGATAGAGACAGGCAGATTGATAGATTGGATAGGTAGCTAGTGAGGAAGATAGCTAAAGTAAATATGTCCGTATGTTACAAAGAGATCTAGGTAAGGAGATATCAAGCTCACTCTTCCTCAACTTTCAGAATTTTGTAACACTTAGTAATTGAGAGCCTGTCATGCGCGTCTCTGTTTTGGTTCTAGTCCAACCCCTGTCTGGAACGACTAAGGGGAATTGCCCTGATTAAGGAGCTAGACAGTTTGTCCGAGGTCTTTTTATCTATCGCCTTCTTTCGCTTTGGGAGGGGGGGGGGGGGGGGGAGAAAGAAAGAGGACAGCGAGAGAGAGAGAGAGAGAGAACACACACGCACACACAGCACACACACACACAGCACACATACACGATGCACGCACACACACACACACACACACACACATACCCAGGAAAGTACGACGCAGAAGAGAGACTCCATGAACGTCGAGGCTCTCAAACAGCT
>WBZZ01001902.1:52500-95000 GCA_019918135.1 Paulinella micropora
TACTGTTTTTTATAATTAGAAGCTAGAATATTCTCTCGTTTGAACGCTCTTTTCTTTACCTATCGAATAAGCCGCTTAATACATCGTCAAAAATCCCTGAAAAGTATCTCTTGTTTTCCTGGTGAGCAGAAAGATTTGGAGGCCGAGCCCGAAGATAACTACAAGCAGTGGATCGCTGACAAAGTTAGATTTCTTTCATGTATTATTATTATTATTATTATTATTATTGTTATTGTTATTACTATGATTATTATTATTATTATTACTATTATTATTATTATTCTGGACACCGTGATAGCCCAGTGGTCAAGTTCTACCATCTGGGCCCTGTCGCCAGTTCGATTCCCGTCGGTGCCACCAGTATTTTCATTGAACATACCGGTCTATTTCTGGACCAGTATTTTCATTGAACATACCGGCCCGTCTGGAAGTGTTGGAACTGCCCTTGCGGGGGTGTCATTAGAGCTTATCGTCAATTCTTCGTACTCCCCTCACGGGTGAGACGATGGAGGCGCATGTGCAGAAATGCATCAGCCATTGACAGAGAAGCACTATTATTATTATTATTATTATTATTATTATTATTATTATTTTGGAGGGTTGTACAGTATGGCACCCCACGGGAAGAGGAGGTGGTTGGGCCTCTTCCCACTGGTTCCCGAGGCTATGTTGTTGTGTTGTTTTTATAAGACATACACCACGTGGGGTCAAAGGGGTATATACATTCCGAGATCTAGGGGTGGTGACGGGTTTCGAGGCGTCCCAGACACTTACCGCAAAACGTCCTCGTGCGCTGGCAGACCGCATGAAATGTCTGCTACACCCCTTGAGTACCTCCATTCGACTTATACCCAGTCTTGTGGAACTCTCTCATAGGGAACATCAATCATTTGCAGTTGATTCCCTGCAAGGTATCCGACACGCCGGGTGGGTAGCTATTCAGGGATGGTTAGAGTCACCCTTCCCCAACATTCACTAATGTGATGTTGGGTCGAGGGATGGAGGCTCATGGCCCTTGGGCTCAGCCATGACAGATCAATACACTATTATTATTATTATGATTATTATTAATATTATTATTATTATTTAGGACACCGTGATAGCCCAGTGGTCAAGTTCTACCATCTGGGCCCTGTCGCCAGTTCGATTCCCGTCGGTGCCACCAGTATTTTCATTGAACATACCAGTCCGTCTGGACCAGTATTTTCATTGAACATACCGGTCCGTCTGGAAGTGTTGGAACTGCCCTTGCGAGGGTGTCATTAGAGCCTATCGTCAATTCTTCGTACTCCCCTCACGGGTGAGACGATGGAGGCGCATGTGCAGAAATGCATCAGCCATTGACAGAGAAGCACTATTATTATTATTATTATTATTATTATTATTATTATTATTATTATTATTATTATTATTATTATTGAAGTATATCTTTCTTCTCCGAGTGTTGACTGTGATATATTTGAGGGTAACACCTGATGATAAAAACTTAGTCACGCTTGTTTATCAGAGCTCCAGCCCAATGGCCTTACGGCGTTAAACTGTGATGCCAACTCAAAACCATTTGGTGGATTATGCTGGGGAGCAGGGTCGTTGGGCGCCTGTCAAAGATCTTAAACTCCGCTATGCCGGTTGATAGCCCGTGGACCCAGCGGATACCAAATTGTTATGGGTGGGGTTTTGAGGTAGTTCTAGCAACCATGCTTGGTGTACGCACTTGCACATTCGGCAACGTTTTGCAAGAGGTTGTTGGGACTGCGGAATAACCTCGGCTTAGTGTAGTCTTGCCCTCAGGAGCTCCATCGGTGGCCCCTATAATCAGTCGAGAGACTGTCTAGGTGGGGATGGAGCACCTCGAACAAAGGCATGGAGGCTCATGTCCGGAAACGGATCGTGCCATCAGCTGCATCAGTATGCCTTAGAGGAAGTATATTATTATTATTACTATTATTATTATTATTATTATTATTATTATTATTATTATTATTATTATTATTATTGTGTGTATTTGTTTTAGTGTATCTTATCATTATTCTTGTGTTGTTGTTGTTATTGTTAGCAGTAATAGTAGTAGTCGTCATCGTCATGGAAGTAGTAGTAGTAGTAGTAGTAGTAGTAGTAGCAGCAGCAGCAGTAGTAGCAGTAGCAGTAGCAGTAGTAGTAGTAGTAGTAGTAGTAATAGTAGTCGTGTGTGTGTGTGTGTGTTTGTGGGTATGTATGTATGTGTGTATGCATATATGTATGCTATGCATATATGTATGTATGAATGAATGTATGTGTGCGTGTACGCGCATTTCTGGGTTTCAGATGGTTCAGTCACACACGCACACACATAGGCATAACAAAAATGCACTCTCTCTCTTGTTCTTCTTCTTCATCATCTTCTTCTTCTCTCCTCTCTTTTAGGTAGTGGCCGAGGTCCGAAAGCACTGTCAAGCTCTTCAGAGCAGCAAGAAGCGTCTGTCCCGGTACCCTAGACAGAAGATTCATAAGGCTCGTTCTACACCATCCAAAATTTTGGGTTTCGGGTGTGATGGTGGCACCACAGCCCGTGTTTTCCTGGTCTTGAACCCGGAAAGTGGCAGCCGAAACTCGATATTCCGGGTGGTGTAGAACCAGCCTTACCACTGAAAAACAATAAAAACAAAATTAATAACAATGAGAATAATAATATTAGCAATAATGGTAATAATAATATTAGCAATAATGGTAATAATAATAATAATAATAATAATAGTAGTAGTAGTAGTAGTAGTAGTAGTAGCGATGAGAATGAAAATGAAAATAGTAATCATACTAATATACGGAATATACAAGAAGAAGGAGGAGGAGGAGGAGGAGGAGGAGAACAAGAAGGAGAAGAAGAAGAAGAAAAAGAAGAAGAAAATAGCAATGCAGCAGAAATGAGCGTGTATATACACAGGTCCTTGGATATATCGCTTTCTTTACCAACTGAACTGCTGCTGCAATCGCCCTCCCCCAGTTCCCGCAGCCTGCCAAGCCAGCCCGACATCCCGGTATCCCTTTCCCCCTTTTCCTCCTCCTTTCCTCCTTCTTTTCCTCCTTATTCTCTTTCTTCCTTTTCGTCGTCTTCATTGCCTTCCTCTTTTTCTTCTCTTCGTGGTCTTTTTTTCTTCTTCCTCCTCTTCCTCCTCCTCCTCCTCCTCTTCCTCCTCTCTCTTCCTCTTCTTCTAATTATTCTTATTCTTCTACCTCTTGTTTTCTTTCCTCCTCCTCATGCCTGCTTTGTGCTGTTATTTTTGCTTTTTTTTTTTTTTTTTTTTTTTTTTTTTTTTTTTTTTTTTTTTTTTTTTTTTTTTTTTTTTTTTTTTTTTTTTTTTTTGCTCTTCTTTTCTTCTCTTCTATTGATAAAATTTCTTTCATACAATAATGGTAACAGAAGAAGAAGAAGAAGGAGAAGGAGAAGAAGAAGAAGAAGAAGAAGAAGAAGAAGAAGAAGAAGAAGAAGAAGAAGAAGAAGAATGATAGTGATAATAATGCTGATCATAGTAATAATGATGATGATAAAATAATAGCAGTAGTAGTAATAATACCACTGCTACTACTACTACTACTACTACTACTACTACTACTACTACTACTACTACTACTGCTTACTACTACTACTGCTTAGTACTACTACTACTACTACTACTACTACTACTACTACTACTACTACTACTACTACTACTACTACTACTACTACACTACTACTGCTTACTACAACTACTGCTTACTACTACTACTACTACTACTACTATTACTACTACTACTACTACTACTACTACTAGTGGTAGTAGTAGCAGTAGTAGTGGTAGTAGTAGCAGTAGTAGTGGTGGTAGTAGTACTAGTGGTAGTAGTAGTAGTAGTATCCTCCTCCTCCTCCATCTTCTTCTTCTTTCTCTTCTTCTTCTCTTCCTCCTTCTTCCTCTGCCCCTTCCTCGCAATACTCTCGGCAGGAATCTCCTGCGAGCCGTCAGCGATCTGTGTCTACTAGCATATCTACCTCCAAGTCGGGCAACAGGCCCTCAAAGACGTCCAAACTGTTCCCGCGCAACGTATCCAACCTCTTTAATCGTGGCGAGGTATCTGGAACCAAAGAAATAGGAGATTCTTTCTACTTACACACAGATATACATACACATGCATGTATACACGTACACGCGCGCACACAGGTACACACACGCACGCGCGCACACACATACATACACTTATACACACGCACATAGGCGCGCACAGATACAAACACACGCACGAGTAACACGTGCAATTCTTTTTGTGTATGTACAAAATGTATAAATGCATGTGTCTATGTATGGAATACAAATAAAAAAATTAATATATATATATATATATATATATATATGTATATATATTTATATATGCATCCGTGTATGTATATATTGCAAAAATTACTTTGTTCAATGCACAGAGAACGAATAAAAGCAGACATTTTCTCTCTTTTTCTCTCTCTTCTTGTTTACAAAATATGGACATCGTATAATGCATGCATTCTGTTACAAATGAGAGGTTCCCCATTACTAAGCATAATAAGCAATGACTTTTGAATGATTCGTGCTCGGCCACTTCTTGGGTCTAAAATTTGAGGCGGGCTGTTTTGAGAGCTCTTTACCAGACCTTTCAAATCAGCTTCTTCACAAGTTTGAGCGACCAGAAATGGCTGAGATATCGGAGCGCGTAAGTTGACGGTTCGTTTTTTGCTGAAAAGGCACATAGCAACATTTCATGTGTACGTGGCACGTACGTGCGTGTGTGAGACTCATTCTGCACCACCCTTTGGGTGCTGGAATGCTACTCAGGCCAATTTTTGGGGCCCCAGAAAACCCGAAAAGTGGCACCCGAAACCCAAAATTTCGGATGTGTAGAACGAAGCTGAGTGATGATGCGAAGCTGTGTGGGAAAATGCTAATGTTGTGAATCAATGCTTACGTGTGGTATCTATCTATATCTAATTATGTACCTATCTACCTATTTATTACCTATCTAGCTATCTATCTATCTAATGGATGCTTTTGCCTTTGTGGTATGCGGTACTCTTTGCCTGCACATCAAATATATCAATCTATTTATCTATCTGTCCATCTATCTACCTATCCATCTAATCATTTATTTATTTATGGGGCAGACGATCTGTCTGTCTGTCTTACTATCTATCTATCCATTCATCTATATATCTAACTAATCATTTATCTATCTGTCTGGGCAGGCCGACGAGAAGCAGCTTACGTACTTCGCTTTTCTAAGCCACACGCAGCGTGACGACAAGGCTGTGAACATAGCAGTGGAAGTTTATTCGGAGTTGAAGGAACGGGGCAAGGATTGCTGGCTGGACGTTAAGATGGAACAAAGAGATATGGGGGCTATGGAGAGGGGCATCAAGGACTCTGCGTGTTTCATTGCCATCATCAGTGATAATAAGGAAAATTCCTATTTCTCCCGTGAAATGTGCCGCAAGGAGCTAATGTGGGCGGACGAAAACAGAAAACCCATCGTACCGCTAGTGAACAGGTGCTTTCCCCTGTTGAAGTAGTTTTAGTAGTAGCAGCAGCAGTAGTAGTAGTAGTAGTAGTAGTAGTAGTACTAGTAGTAGTAGTAGTGGTAGAAGTAGTAGTATCACGAGAGATTGGCTGTCACTATCTACCTTGATAAGCAAATGTATGTTTTCGCACGGTCAATTTTTGCATACCAAGCTTGTGGCATGGCTCGTTAGAAAGCGCTTCACAAAGCATCTCAAATGTTCTCTCCCTCTCACCTTCCTTCTCTTCGTTTTCTTTCTTTCTGTTGTCTCCTTTTTCCTTTCGTCCGTCTTGCTTTCTGCCTCTTTTCTTTGTTTCCTCCCATCAGGAATGACAAGGATCGGATTTCCGACTTCATTAAGAGTGGCTTGGAGTACGGGATAAATCTAAAAGACATCAACTTTTGTACCTATGACCGATCCTCCCCTGCTTTGACCAACGCCAGTATAGAAGATATCCTAAAAGGAGCCCAGGCACCCTTTAGGTAAGTGGGTTTAGACAGATAAATCAGATAGATGGATGGAAGAATGGATGGATGGATGGGATGGGATGGATGGATGGATGGATGGATGGATGGGTGGGTGGGTGGGTGGATGCATGATGGGATGGATGCATGGATGGGATGGATAAATGGATGGGATGGATGGGATGGATGGATAAATGGATGGATGGATGGAGGAAGGGAGGGAGGAGGGAGGGGGTAAGGGAGGGAGGGGGGGGGGGGGGGGGAGGGATAAAGTGTCTGCGTCTTCTCATGTATCTGCCACACACTTGCTATATCTGTCTGTCTTTCTATCTCTTTGTCTCTGTATCTACGTGTTCATCAATCCATTGCTCCTTGACTTATCAATCTAGAAGATGGTGTGGACCTATATATGTGTACAGACATGTAACTCTATCTATCTATATCATTCACTTGGATGACGGGGTTGATTGGATGCCTGTGTCTTCGGATACACAGAGCTGATGTACCAAACATATGTTGCTGCATACTTTATGGGGCTGTAGGTCGATCGTCGCCAGAAGCGCGACAAGAAGGAGCGTGATCGAAGGGAGACGAAAGAGTAGTACAGCAAGTCCCTAGTAAGAGGTGAGAGGACTGAAACATAGTTCCAGCATTTCTTTCCTTGATGTTAAGCTCTTCTTTCACTCTTTGATGACAAGTCAGTGTTTTCTTAACACTAAGACTTCTCTAGTTCACATGACTGTCAATCTACATTTATATTGAGAAGAAGGTTCCTGCTTGCAAAAAAGCAGAATTCGACGTTCTCTTGCATGTCATTTTACTCATTAGTTCCGCACATGAACCAAAAACAGCGGCTTACTACACAAGCGTCGAGGACTAACTTTCAACATGTGTTTCAAAAGGACAGGGATTCCCAGTTGCTAAGTACTAGAACAATATACCATAGCTTTAAGCGCTCCGTTCTTAGCCTATGGCTATCTATTGTCATCTATCTATCTATCTATCTATCTATCTATCTATCTATCTATATATATATCCATTTATCTATCAATTTGTATCTAAGATTCTGTTGTAATCCGAGTATCTATCTATCTATCTATCTATCTATCTATCGATCGATCTATCTATCTATCTATCTATCTATCTATCTATCTAGCTATCTATCTATCCTTTTTTTTTCTTAATCAACTCTTGATAAGAACCTATCTATCTACAATGATGGCCCCTTTTCGCGCAGTAGCTCAGTACTGCATGGTCCACTGTGCATATAACGTTTTTGACTCCAAAAGGGCGGCTGCTTGAATCGTCTTGATTACCAGTTCCCTTGTATGTGTGATCGGGGACGCGACTGCAGTGTTTGCCTCGGTCCATTAACCCCTCATGTCGCATTATGTAATGATGAATGCTTCAGAAAAACGTGAAAGATCAAAGTGCTGTTCGTACAGCCCTCGCTCCCTTTCTTGCTGAGAAATTTAGACAATCGTATGTCTTTGTTTATCAAGTTTGAAAGGCAATCGTATGCCTTGCTTCCACTGCAGAACCACACCGTCTCGATATCCTGGAACTGATGTTGAAAAACACGATTCCAGAATGTGCCCATTCCTCGTTCGCTCGGGGTTGGCCAGGACGACATTGTCATTGTGATCTGTGACGTGTAGCCAGGGGTGTTTTTAAGCGCTACGTGCTGTGCACTCCCCACCGTCCTCCCTTCATAGCGAAAATGTGCGGTGTTCGTACTTCGGTTAGGGAATATTGGTAATGCGAACGAGAAAAATAGCAATAGGGAAAAGCGGTTCATATGTAAAAAGAGATGTAGGTGGTGGGAAATAGGTGCCACTGGGCCACAAAGAGATCGGTTTTACAGGGAAGCATTAATAGATAAAAGCTAGAGTAGGAGCGAGAGTCAGAGAATTGCAAAGAGGTCGTTGCTCCATAGTTGCGTACGACCGTCAGTCCTGTTGCAGATGTTGGAGAAGAATTTCGAAGCTTCTGGGCGTGCTGACATCGTTGTCACGGCACTGGGGTAAAAAACAGACAAGGGAAAACACAAAAACACATATATAAACAAAACATAAGAGGTTCCGGGGGCAGTATACGTAGCACCGCGAGTATTAAAATGTCGAGTTCAAAGGGATTCTTACAGTGTGCCACGGTCGCGAACAGAGCGCTACCCTCGTGGGTTGTGCGCATTTGTGAAACTCTTCCAGCGGCGGAGAGAGAGAGAGAGAGAGAGAGAGGATAAGATAAGTCCAGAATACTTCACAACCCTCCCACACCCCAATACTCGAACTACCTTACCTACCCTGCCCCTGTGGAATACACAGTCTCTGTACCAATCGCTTTCCAGCAAAAGGGCGAGCACTGACACTAGAGGTCCCATAAGCACTGTTCTTCAACAATTTATTAAAATATTACTGGGTACATTCAAGTGTCAAACTCAGCCATCGAATTTTAGTTAAGGGTCAGATTTCAGATTAGCGGTCAGATTTCGAATTAGTGGGCAGAATTCAAATTAGTTCAATTTAACTGCTATATACGTCCGCAAAATCTGTATCATTTTTGCGAAATGTTACCGTTAAATTGAACTAATTTGAATTCTGGCCGCTAATCTAAAATCTGACCGCTAATCTGAAATCTGACCCTTAATTCAAATTTGATGGCTGAGTTTGACACTTGAATGTACCCAGTAATAGAATTCAAGAAACGATACTGAAGACTCCAGCCTCAGCTCTTTCAACATTAATACCGAGTCTGATTCGCTGATCAGCGTGCAGACCCCTATCACATTATCAATATCAGTGATATTTAATAATATTATTAATAAGAAATGCTTCAGAAAAACGTGACGGAAAGATCAAAAGACTGTTCGTACAGCCCTCGCTCCCTTTCTTGCTGAGAAATTTAGACAATCGTATGTCTTTGTTTGTCAAGTTTGAAAGCCCCGCAATCGTATGCCTTGCTTCCACTGCAGAACCACACCGTCTCGATATCCTGGAACTGATGTTGAAAAACACTAGTCCAGAATGTGCCACTTTTTACTTTAATAAATCAGTGTTGAAGGCGTATGATTTTAGAGTTATTTATTTTAGTGGGGCGAAGGGTCGAAAACGGGGGGAAAATAAACGTTATGAGTTTTTAACATTTTTTTTATCTGATTTTTTTGTTGAAAAGAGCTAGATGCGATCTGGTTCCCACTGAAATAAAAAAAAAAACTATCTATCTATCTATCTATCTAATATTATAGGTGCTACGTTTACTACCTGCTCCCCTAACAGCTGCGGAGGTACATACATACATACATACATACATGCATACATGCATACATACACACACAGGAATAGCTTACGTCGGTGTGTTTGGCGCAAGCAATTACGCTTACATACATACATACATACATACATACATAACATAACATAACATAACATACATAACATAACATAACATAACATAACATGACATACATGACATACATGACATACATACATACATACATACATAACATACTTAACATACTTAACATACTTAACATACTTAACATACTTAACATACATAACATACATAACATACATAACATACATACATACATACATGCATACATACATACATACATGCATACATACATACATAGGAATAGCTTACGTCGGTGTGTTTTTCGCAAGCAACTATGCATACATACATACATACATACACAGGAATAGCTTACGTCGGTGTGTTTGGCGCAAGCAACTACGCCTTACTTACATACATACATACATACATACATACATGCATACATACATACATACACACATACATACACAGGAATAGCTTACGTCGGTGTGTTTGGCGCAAGCAATTACGCTTACATACATACATACATACATACATACATACATACATACATACATACACAGGAATAGCTTACGTCGGTGTGTTTGGCGCAAGCAACTACGCTTACTACCAACCTGCCTGGTCTCTCTCTCTCTCTCTCTCTCTCTATCTCTCTCTCTCTATCTATCTATATATATATATATATATATCCATCTATCTTATCTATCTATCTATCTATCTATCTATCTATCTTTCTATCTATCTATCTATTTATCTATCTATCTATCTATCTATATGGTATTTACTTTCTCTGACAAACAAGATGTGGCTGAAGCAGGTTTGTATGTATGTATGTATGTATGTATGTATGAATGTATGTATGTATGTATGTATGTATGTATGTATGTAATGTAATGTATGTAATGTATGTAATGTATGTAATGTATGTAATGTATGTATGTATGTATGTATGTATGTATGTATGTTTATTTATTTATTTATGTATGTATGTTTATTTATGTATGTATGTATGTATGTATGTATCTATGTGTATGTATTTATGTATGTAATGTATGTATTTATGCATGTAATGGATGATGCATGTAATGGATGATGCATGTAATGTATGTGTTTATGCATGTACTGTATGTATTTATGCATGTATGTATGTATGTAGGCTCCCACGAGCTGGGACACAACATGGGTTTGGTAATTATATACCTATCTATCTACTATCTATCTACCTATCCATTTACATATCTACCTACCTACCTACCTACCTATCTACCTATCTGTCTATCTATCTGTATCTATCTATCGATTCATCTACCTACCTACCTACCTACCTACCTACTTACCTACCTATCTAATATCTACCTCTCTGTGTCTGTCTTCTGTCTATCCATGTGCTTGTTTTCATCATAGCACCACGACGGCACCTCTACTGTCGGTTATCTATCTATCTACTATCTATTTACCTACCTTCCTACCTACCTACCTACCTACCTACCTACCGACCGACCTACCCACCTACCCACCTACCTACATATCTAACATCTACCTATTTGTATGTGTCTTCTGTCGATCCATCTACTTTTTTTTTTCATTGTAGGATCACGACGGCACCTCTACTGTCTGCTACTACCTTCTCCTTCTCCTCCTTCTCCTTCTCCTTCTCCTTCTCTTTCTCTTTCTCCTTCTCCTTCTCTTTCTCCTTCTCCTTCTGCTTCTCCTATCTATCTATCTTTATGTACCTATTTGTTATCTGTCTTCTGTCGATCCATCTTTGTTTTCATTGTAAGATCACGACGGCACCTCTACTGTCGGCTACTACGGAGGGGCAACGGGGACCAACTGGGCACCCATCATGGGGGTCTGTGTCCACCTCTCTCTCTCTCTCTCTCTCTCTCTCTCTCTCTCTCTCCACCCCACCCCACCCCCCCACCCCCCCACCCCACCCTCCCCTCTCCTCTCTCTCTCTCTCACATCTACCCACCTGTATCATCCATAGGTTGGCTATTCCAAACCGCTGGTTTTCAATTCAGCCGTGGCTCATACCCTAACGCAAACAACCAGCAGGACGACATGCAGATCATGGCTAGTCTATTAGGTACAATTGCCGACGAGCCAACCACGTGCCAGGCTATCTCACTAGGAGTAGCAAAGCAAGGTCAAACAAAGTGATTTGGTTGATTTGGTTGATTTGTTGGTTGATTTGGTTGATTTGGTTGGTTGGTTGGTTGATTTGATTGATTTGATTGATTTGATTGATTTGATTGATTTGATTGATTAATTTCTCTCTCTCTCTCTCTCTCTCTCTCTCTCTCTCTCTCTCTCTCCAGGCTTCATCAACCACCTCAGCTCCATCGCTGACACGCCCGCCCCTTCCAACTTCTCAATCACCTCTCTCTCTCTCTCTCTCTCTCTCTCTCTCTCTCTCTCGCTCTCTCTCTCTCTCTCTCTCTCTCTCTCTCTCTCTCCAGGCTTCATCAACCACCTCAGCTCCATCGCTTGCACGCCCGCCCCTTCCAACTTCTCAATCACCTCTCTCTCTCTCTCTCTCTCTCTCTCTCTCTCTCTCTCTCTCTCTCTCTCTCTCCCTCCCTCCAGGCTTCATCAACCACCTCAGCTCCATCGCTGACACGCCGGCCCCTTCCAATTTCGTGTGCAATGACGGCTGCGACATCAACGACAGCTATCTGAATGATGGCTATTGCGATTGTAAGACATGCACAAAGTAGGTCCAGTTATTGTTCCGTTCTTGATAACAACCATCCGTTTCAATCGTCCGTTACTGCTGGACATGGTATAATCATTAAAGTCATTCTTCGGTATATCGTAAGTCAATTTACGTCAGCCCCGCCCCCCCCCGCTTCAGGTACACATGCCCTGCGGGCCAAAACACCTCTCTAACTACATCTATTACACCTCGGCTCTGCCGGAGTGACCCTCCATCTTGATATTAATATAAGCTAGGAGTGAAAAGACAGTGGTGGTCATGGCTCAGCGTACCGTGTGGAAAACAACTGGCTGGTCACTATTGATAGTATTAATCATGAATACGGTTTTCTCTTTTTGTATCTCTTGATATATACCTCTTCCAGTAAGTTGTATCTCTTCTGCTTCCCACTCAGCTCCGACTACGAGTGCTTGCGTAAAAACTGTACTATGATTAATTTTTACGCATGGCAGTGAGGGCCCGCCGAAATCACTCCGTGTCAGTCAGGAAACTTTATATACTAAGAATCAGAATCGCAAACTCAAGTTGAAGTTTCAACGAATCTGCACTCAACCTCCAACTTGAAACCGATCTAGACTAAGGTCGCACTTAGCTATTATCAATAATCATAGTAACTCAAGTCACACAGTTATTGAAAGTTCAACGGTGACGGTCCCAGATTTATTGCATAGATTCAAAGTTTCAACCAAGTTTTTTTTCGCTGATTTCGTTGTTATTACAATAATAAGTTTTGTTTGCGGCCCCTCTAGATCCACAGCTGCCTGGCCTGAGCAACCGACCGCGCGGCTCTACGTCGACTCTGAAAGCATGATCAAAACTTCAATCTACGGTGACTCCCGACTGGCTGAGACTCTGTCGAATCCTCAGCCATCGATCTCGAGCCGGCGGGGGCCCCCGGAAAACTTGACTTAGTCTCGGAAATGTGTCACAGTCGTTGATTGGTAATTACCCTGTCACTCACGGACCTAACTCATACCTTTACAATCGCCGGTTTGCCGGAAGACTCCGTCAAGGAGACGCGATTCTCGATCGACACTTTAGTCCGCAATTATTGATACTGAGATTAGCAGAACTGACACATAATTCAGAGACAGTGGCGCAAACTAGATAGTTGAGAAATGCGCAGTCACATGATGACTGTATATAACTGCCACTCAGCAATGGTTATTGTCCAATTCTCGATCCCACGTGGCTCCCCGTACGAGGTGGTACCGTATGAACCATTCGGCGTGGTAGCTGGTGTGCGGTGGAAGCACAGTGTGAATGTGAGTGTCACGCCAGTCGTGCGCGCCGACTGGGAGAGGACTAGGGCGGTGTCCGTGGATGGCTCGGAAGCCACGGTCACTCCCCACATTCCTGAGTAAGTCATATATGATGGAATAGCATACATGAATATTTAATTAGTTGATTAAACTACCAGTTGGGTCGGGCTTTCCTGGCTCTAAGAAACACTTGATGGTGTTCTCAACGAGCCTTCTCTTTCTGATTGCTAGGTATACAGTTTGATGAGTGACATCTCGTGCAGGCCGTGCAGGTGGACTTTGAATCACTGAGAAATCGACCTACCCTTCTATCTACTTGCTCTATTTGCTGTGTGTATTTATCAGACTGCACCGCGGCTGCTTTTTGGCTTACATGTCTACCTACCCAGCTTTCTATCTACTCTACTTACTGCCTATCTATCTATCTATCTATCTATCTATCTATCTATCTATCTATCTGTCTGTCTGTCATCGGCGACTGGCAGGTCTGCACTGTTGAGAGTGTGCATTTCCAGCGAGACAGCACGCGCCAACGAATCACCCTGCACACACAAAAATGCATACTTCATACTTGTATGCAGGCACGTATGCATAACATAAAATACCTATCCACCTACCTACCTACCTGCATGCACATACACACACATACATACATACATACATAACTTAATATAACATAACATAACATAACATAGCATAACATAACATGACATAACATGACATAACATAAACATAAACATAAACATAACTTCCAGACGGGCTGGTATGTTCAATGAAGATACTGGTGGCACCGACGGGAATCGAACTGGCGACAGGGCCCAGATGGTAGAACTTGACCACTGGGCTATCACGGTGTCCATAATAATAATAATAATAATAATAATAATAATAATAATAATAATAATAATAATAATAATAATAATAATAATAATAATAATAATAATAAATAAAAGTAAAATGTAACTAATCAATATGTATATTTATTCGTATATATTTACATAATACACTGATAATAACAATAATAATAATAAAGTATAAGAATAATGAAATATAGAAATATCATTAGTAATATCAATAATAGAATATCCTATTACCCACCATAATAAGTAGAGTTAATTTAATAATGGAGGAAGAGAGAGAGAGATTGAATGAGCGAATGAGTAGAGAGATAGATAGAGAGAGAGAGAGGGGGGGGGGGGGGGGGGAGGGGGGGAGAGTAATAATAATAACACTAGTGGTAGTATTAATAGTGGAAGTAACAATAATAAGTTTAATAATATTACCTATATGGTTAACAATAATAATAATCTAAGGGGTATTAATAATAACAATAATAGGGTTGCCCACAGGCTCATACACGCACACCCACACGCACACACGCACCCTTTCTTCACACACAATCACACGCTTACCACTGCTAACGCTACTTCCACTATTTGTTCTAGGGTACCACTTATTACGTGTTGTGTTTGTACTGTCACGCCCACTATCTCTACTTACGCTTGCTCTATCACCTGAACTCTCTTATGACCCACCCTCCTGTCGCCTCTCTCTCTGTCGTTCCCCACTGAGCCATGTCGCGGCATAATTTCTGGCCAACTTGCATAGCAGACCCTGGGTCGTTGACCCCCGAGGACATCCTGTATAAGACCTATTATAGGCTTCCGGCCTTCCGACGGGACAACAACTGTCTAAGGAGGCGTCCATATCCGAATATCAGGGGGGGCCGTCAGAAAGATGGAGTAGCGATGATGGAGTCGGATATTTACGGGGGGGAGGGTGAGGGGGGGAGTAGCATCATGGGTCGTATCTCAATAATAGTTTTTAATTGTAATGGTAACATGAATAAGGGTAGACTCTATATATATAACAATAATAATTTCTAACCTTAAAATAGTAATAATGATAACAACATTAGTATAATAAATTAGCATAATAATAACGAGAATAATACTACGGATAAAATCAAAAATAATAACTGTAGTATTAATAATAATAAGAATAATAAGACTAATAAGACTAATAACAATAAAAAGGGGGGGGTGTGTGCTTAACAACAATAATAACAATAATAATAATAATATCAATAATAAATATAACAACAAAAGTATTAACAATACTAGGTGACTATAACAACAATAAGGATAATAATAATAATAATAATAATAATAATAATAATAATAGTGTATCTCCTGCCAATTGCTGAGCCAAAAGGCCATGTGCATCCAGTCCTCCATTCCATAAGGAAAGTCTCCACACCAATCGGTGGAATAAAGGAAGTGACGGCATAGATCATTACTCTAGGAGCTTTATACCAATCAGCACATGGAAAGGACCGATGGCCTATGTACTCCCTAATAATAATAATAATAATAATAATAATAATAATAATAATAATAATAATAATAATAATAATAATAATAATAATAATAATAATAATAATAATAATAAGGGAAAAGGGGGGATATTAATCATGGTAAGAATAATAGCAATAATAACGATAACAATAATAATAAATTCCACAGACATTTCAGTACAGATTACATAAAGTTGGAAAAATACGTTTAATGATAATACAAAATGATTCACTAATTCATCTGTGCAAGAAATAATACTCCAGCTACGAAATATGAGATTTTTATATTTCGACAAGGAAAACTAGGTGGTTTCTCCTAGCTGGCCTACAAATAAAAGTATCAAGAAATATAGTTTGCACAAGTGATAAAATACACTCAAGGTTGCTGTGTATATATTTAGATAGCTATGATCTGCTTTGTGCTAAGAGATATCTTATGCACTCAGGGAACCCGAGTCCCCTCTGCGGCTATCTTTTCCTAGACCGGTCGGCGCAACATACACAACAAAAAACAATTGAATTCCCGGGATGTTTTTCTAAATGCCCGGCCAGACCGGCCTGAACATTTTTTAGTGTAAAACTACACAAAAACAACCTAAAAAGGGGGAAAGATCTACTTCTAGAATACTGCTTCAACAACTTGAAAAATGCTACAGATTCAGAAAGCTCATAGTCTATATTGGTTCCGGCGACCAAATTATCAGAAATTATAGACAAAATTTGCCTAAGGATATTTTTTCAATGAACAAAACACAAAATTTTAAACCGTTATAAAAGTTTGAATTTCAAATGATTTTTTTGGAACTGCCCGTGCGGGGGTGTCATTAGAGCCTATCGTCAATTCTTCGTACTCCCCTCACGGGTGAGACGATGGAGGCGCATGTGCAGATTTGCATCAGCCATTGACAGAGAAGCACTATTATTATTATTATTATTATTATTATTATTATTATTATTATTATTATTATTATTATTATTATTATCATTATTATTATTATCATTATTATTATTATTATTATTATTATTATTATTATTATTATTGTTATTATTATTTTGGACACCGTGATAGCCCAGTGGTCAAGTTCTACCATCTGGGCCCTGTCGCCAGTTCGATTCCCGTCGGTGCCACCAGTATTTTCATTGAACATACCGGTCTATTTCTGGACCAGTATTTTCATTGAACATACCGGCCCGTCTGGAAGTGTTGGAACTGCCCTTGCGGGGGTGTCATTAGAGCTTATCGTCAATTCTTCGTACTCCCCTCACGGGTGAGACGATGGAGGCGCATGTGCAGAAATGCATCAGCCATTGACAGAGAAGCACTATTATTATTATTATTATTATTATTATTATTATTTAGGGAGTACATAGGCCATCGGTCCTTTCCATGGGCTGATTGGTATAAAGCTCCTAGAGTAATGTTCTATGCCGTCACTTCCTTTATTCCACCGATTGGTGTGGAGACTTTCCTTATGGAATGGAGGACTGGATGCACATGGCCTTTTGGCTCAGCAATTGGCAGGAGATACACTATTATTATTATTATTATTATTATTATTATTATTATTATTATTATTATTATTATTATTATTATTATCTTTCTTCTCGGAGTGTTGACTGTGATATATTTGAGGGTAACACCTAATGATAAAAACTTAGTCACGCTTGTTTATCAGAGCTCCAGCCCAATGGCCTTACGGCGTTAAACTGTGATGCCAACTCAAAACCATTGGGTGGATGATGCTGGGGAGGAGGGTCGTTGGGCGCCTGTCGAAGATCTTAAACTCCGCTATGCCGGTTGATAGCCCGTGGACCCAGCGGATGCCAAATTGTTATGGGTGGGGTTTTGAGGTAGTTCTAGCAACCATGCTTGGTGTACGCACTTGCACATGCGGCAACGTTTTGCAAGAGGTTGTTGGGACTGCGGAATAACCTCGGCTTAGTGTAGTCTTGCCCTCAGGAGCTCCATCGGTGGCCCCTATATTCAGTCGAGAGACTGACTAGGTGGGGATGGAGCACCTCGGACAAGGGCATGGAGGCTCATGTCAGGAAACGGATCGTGCCATCAGCTGCATCAGTATGCCTTAGAGGAAGTATATTATTATTATTATTATTATTAAAGTATATTATTATTATTATTATTATTATTATTATTATTATTATTATTATTATTATTATTATTATTATTATTATTATTATTATTCTTTCCATGGGCTGATTGGTATAAAGCTCCTAGAGTAATGTTCTATGCCGTCACTTCCTTTATTCCACCGATTGGTGTGGAGACTTTCCTTATGGAATGGAGGACTGGATGCACATGGCCTTTTGGCTCAGCAATTGGCAGGAGATACACTATTATTATTATTATTATTATTATTATTGTTGTTGTTGTTATTATTATTATTATTATTATTATTATTATTATTATTAAAATTATCATTATTGTTTTTATTGTTATTATTCTTCTTATTATTATTCTTACTATTATTCTTATCATTAGTATTGTTTTTATGAATATTATTATCATTATTATTATTATTGTTAGTAATTTTATTATTATTGTTGTGAGTATTATTACTTTTTATAATTCTTGTTAGTATTATTATTAGTATTATTATTATTATTATTATTATTATTATTATTATTATTATTATTATTATTATTATTATTATTATTGTGCCACCAGTATTTTCATTGAACATACCGATCCGTCTGGACCAGTATTTTCATTGAACATACCGGCCCGTCTGGAAGTGTTGGAACTGCCCTTGCGGGGGTGTCATTAGAGCGTATCGTCAATTCTTCGTACTCCCCTCACGGTTGAGACGATGGAGGCGCATGTGCAGAAATGCGCCTATTATTCTTATTATTATCGCATTATCGTTACATTGTTATCATTATTATTAACTTTATTGCTGATAATATTATTATTATTATTATTATTATTATTATTATTATTATTATTATTATTGTTGTTGTTGTTATTATTATTATTATTATTATTACTATTATTATTATTATTATTATTATTATTATTATTATTATTATTATTATTATTATTATTATTATTATTATTATTATTATTATTATTGTTATTATTATTATTATTATTATTATTATTAGTGGCACCGCGATAGCCCAGTGGTTAAGGTCTACCATCTGGGACCTGTCGCCAGTTCGATTCCCGTCGGTGCCAGTATTTTCAAAGGATATTTTCTTTGAAAGTATTGGTCTGTCTGGAAGGCTTGGAGCTGCCTTGCGGGGGTGTCAGTAGAGCCTATCGTCAAATCTTCGTACTCCCCTCGCTGGTGAGACGATGGAGGCACATGTGCAGAAATGCATTACCCATTGACTGAGAAGCACTATTATTATTATTATTATTATTATTATTATTATTATTATTATTATTATTATTATTATTATTATTACTATTATTATTATTATTATTTTGGACACCGTGATAGCCCAGTGGTCAAGTTCTACCATCTGGGCCCTGTCGCCAGTTCGATTCCCGTCGGTGCCACCAGTATTTTCATTGAACATACCGGTCTATTTCTGGACCAGTATTTTCATTGAACATACCGGCCCGTCTGGAAGTGTTGGAACTGCCCTTGCGGGGGTGTCATTAGAGCTTATCGTCAATTCTTCGTACTCCCCTCACGGGTGAGACGATGGAGGCGCATGTGCAGAAATGCATCAGCCATTGACAGAGAAGCACTATTATTATTATTATTATTATTATTATTATTATTATTATTATTATTATTGGTATCACTATTATTATTATTATTATCATATATCATTAGTAAAAAAGGGGGTGTTATCATTATTATTATTATTTTTATTATTATTATTATTATTATTATTGTTATGATTAATAACAGAGGAACGAGGGAAGACAGATGATGATGTGCCAGACAATAAAATTGAGAGCGTTTCCCGTAAGGGGGGATCGAAAGAGGATAGACAGATAGATAAATAGATAAATGGATAGATAGATAGATAGATAGATAGATAGATAGATAGATAGATAGATAGATAGATAGATAGATAGATAGATAGATGGATAGGTAGATGTTAGATCGATAGGTGTATATGTAGATAAACGTTCGGTTGGGGCAGCGTCGCGAAGACCACAAGTCGCATTATACCGCAAAAAGATATCAAGTCATGTCTTGCAGCAAGAGAGAACAGAGCAGAAGAGCAAGAGAGAGAAGTGAGGGACAATGCGTAGAAATATACAGGAAAGAGAGAGGGATGAGTAAAAAACGAGAGAGGTAGAGGAGCAGACAGGAAAGGGATGTCAGGAGCTACGAAGGAGACCAACACAAAGGTGAGGGATAGAGGAGAGACATGCACGAAACGCGTGAGAGAAGAGGGACAACGAAGAGGAGACCGAGACACCGAAGAAAGAGGAGAGAGAGAGAGAGAGAGAGAGAGAGAGAGAGAGAGAGAGATACGAGACAGAGACGGAAAGATAGTCGAGAGAGAGAGAGAGAGAGAGAGAGAGAGAGGTAGAGAGACAAAGAGAGTGAGAGAGAGAGAGCGAGAGAGAGAGAGAGAGAGAGAGAGAGAGAGAGAAAGAGGGATACACTTTCAACGAGAAAGGATGAGAGAGAGAGGAGAGAAAGAGAGAGAGAGAGAGAGAGAGAGAGAGAGAGAGAGAGAGAGAGAGAGAGAGAGAGAGAGAGAGACGGAGACAAGAGATATAAGACGAGGAAAAGAGAGAGAGAGAGAGAGATAATAAGGGAATCCGAGGTAATTAGGAGAGATAAGAGGCAAGAGAGAGGCGAGAGACGAGTAGCCAGCTTGGCATCATAGACGGAGGCAGGCATACGAGAGGAGACAGCAGAAGCAGGAACATATGTTTCGGAGCAGAGATAAGCTCGATACGTCGAGGGAACAGGGAAAAGGGGACTACCATAGAGGCAAGGCAAGACACATGGAACTAGACGGACATACAACAGGAAGAAGGAGAAAACATAGGTGTCCTTGTGTGTTATCCCTGATGTTGAGATGGTCCCTCGTGTGTCGGTCCTGTTTGTTATAGTCATGGCCTAGGCCTGTGGGAGGAACCGAGAGTCATTGAGGTGAGCTTACTCCTGTGAAAGGTTCCGGGTCCCTTTCTGAGGATAGCCTTCCCCTCCCTCTGCTCCGTGCCCTAGGCGTCCGGGCATCATCACGGTTCCTGTTTGCGGGTTCGGAGCATAGGTGTCCCTCAGGGCTTGGTCTTGGTTGTAAGTGATATGTTCCCTTATTGCGTTTGTGTGTCTTGGTGGGTTAGTGTTGGGAGTCGGTAGTGCAACTGAAGGGTGGCGTGGTGGTCTGTAGTTAAGTTTGACCCATGTTTGCTGAGAAGGAAAGTGCACAGATTGAGGTTGAGCACGAATTTGAAAAAGGAGTGGTCGGACCAGGTGGGATGCCACTTGGGGGTGGGGTTGGGCCGCCAGAAGTGATGTGGTGTTGGTATTATTGTTATTATTATATGATTATTATTAGTGTCGTTATTATTATTTACTATTGTTATTATTATTTTACTATTATTATTATTATTATTATTATTATTATTATTATTATTATTATTATTATTATTATTATTATTATTATTATTATTTGGAGTGCTGACTGTGACATATTTGAGGGAAATCCCGATGAAAAAACCTAGTCACACTTGCTAAACAGAGTTCCAGCCCAATGGCCTCAAGGCGTTAAACTGTGACGCCAACTCATAACCCTTTGGTGGTAGATGCTGGGGAGGAGGGTCGTTGCGCGCGTAAAAGATCTTAAACTCCGCATATGCTGGTTGATAGCCCAGGACCCAGCAGACACCAGATTGTTATGGGTGGGGTTTCGAGGCAGCTCTAGCAACCGCGCTTGGTGTATGCACTTGCACATTCGGTGACGTCTTGCAAGAGGTTGCTGGGACTGCGGAATAACCTCGGCTTAGTGCAGTCTTGCCCTCAGGAGCTCCATCGGTGGCCCCGATCATCAGGCGAGAGACTGACACGGGGGGGTGGGGGACCTCGAACAAGGGTATTGGAGGCTTATGTCCGTTTAGGATATGCCATTAGCTGCATCAGTACGCCTCAGATATAGTATTATTATTATTATTATTATTATTATTATTATTATTATTATTATTATTATTATTATTATTATTATTATTATTATTATTATTATTATTATTTTGGACACCGTGATAGCCCAGTGGTCAAGTTCTACCATCTGGGCCCTGTCGCCAGTTCGATTCCCGTCGGTGCCACCAGTATTTTCATTGAACATACCGGTCCGTCTGTAAGTGTTGGAACTGCCCTTGCGGGGGTGTCATTAGAGCTTATCGTCAATTCTTCGTACTCCCCTCACGGGTGAGACGATGGAGGCGCATGTGCAGATTTGCATCAGCCAATGACAGAGAAGCACTATTATTATTATTATTATTATTATTATTATTATTATTATTATTATTATTGTTATTGTTATTATTATTATTATTATTATTATTATTATTATTATTAACTTGGCTCATCTCGCCTGTCTCGCTGACGTGCCAGAAGAAAACAATAGCTTGATTGGACGACGTGGCCCGCTTGCTATCATCTGTTTTCACGTCGAGCCTGCAAAGGTGCAGCCCGCGCCGGATTTCCGGGGGCGTATTGCTCTCTGTCGGATCCGACAGCTGAAAGCCTTTTTCGTTCATGGCGTTGTAGAAGCTTTCTATCGGCGTCTGTCCTGTCTGGGATCCAGTATCCAGCTCCTGTATTTTGGCGGGAAGACCAGGGGCCACTCGGGCCCATGCTTTCTTGTCCTCTTCAGAACCGTTATCTGCGTCGTAGGACGGATCCGGGGGGTTGCTTTGACTACTAGCCTTCCTGCAGTTGGCGCATCGTGCACATTTGCTCCCTGTGATTAGAATCGGTTTATGCTGTAGAATTTTCGGACATAGCGGCGACCGTCCATCATCAGTTTGGAACGTATAGCTCCAACATCGTAACTACTTAGGCTGCCCTCGGCCCGCGCATCCATGAGAGCGTGCAGGGTATACATGAGCATGTCGGCGTCGGTCTGGGTTAGATTTTTTTGTTTTCACAGCCCGCAGACATCCTCCTGGCAGAAGCGAGTAGGGCTGTCGCAGTTTCTTGAATTCCTCAGCCAAACCGCCTGGCAGAGGCAAGTAGAATTGTCGCAGTTTCTTGATTTTCTCAGCCTTCGCAGAGCCCCTCCGAGCTTCGCCGCATGTGTTCGAATTTTGTTGTGCTAGTCGTTTTACCTTACAGAACCGGTTAATGAAGCAAATAAATTTGGTACAGGTTCGAGATTCTGACGTTCGCCCGGCGTTGTCCCTCATGTCGCAAAAGACCGAAGTGATATAACTCTCCCCTTGCAAACGCAGCAGCTCTGTGTATATCCGTTTCTGCCAGCGTCAGGCAATCCGTGAGCTCGTAGTAAAGTTCTAGCAAGCACAGAAATTCGCCCCAGGCCTCCGTAGATAAATCTACCGGGAAAAACGCATTCTTTCTCGCTCCAGAATTTTTTCAAAAAGTCTTCTATCTGTAAGTATGGTTCTGACTCTGTATATGCAAATAGATCTTTCATTTTGTCTAAGTATAAATTCCCGCGTGACTCCGTAATTGTAGATAAATCATATCCGAGCAAGCTCTGAAACAATCCTAGCCACGAGCCTTTCCATTGAATCGCCCGGAGCGCCTGGATCAGCGGCTCTAGCGCGTTGGCTCTGCGTCCCTCGCTCGAAGCAAAGTATGTCATGCCGTTAGCTAGCAGCGTCAGGTAAAGCGCGGCGGCTAGATGGGTTGCGAAATTTGTGGTAAACGGTTACAGCTTTTCGAAGTGCTTTAACAGCGAGTCTAAGCTAAAGACCAAATCCTTGTCTTTTGCAGCAGCAAACAGTAGGGGTTGTAAAAAACGCACCTGGAGCTTATCCCCGGCCGACACCGCCACGTGCGAAGGGTCCCGCTTCTCAACAACAGGGGATTTCTTGTACGATATTTAAAATACAGTATCGCGTAGCGCTCCACGAGCATGAACAACTCTTGCCATGCCAGTTTCGCTGTCTTGCTGTCCGACAAGTGCTCGGCCAACGTGCCGTTATCGTCGGGCTGAGTGTAGCAAGCTAGGAATCCATTTGTGTCTGCTGCCGCCCTCGCACACGCTAAGAGTGCCTCGGGGGCGCCCGCCTCTTCGACCTTTTTCAGATAATCATGTCTGAATGACACAAAACCGCTTGCTGCAGCTACCCCTACCTGCTCTTTGGACATGATCTCGCTCCATTCCAAACATTGTTTCAGGCTTTCTTCGTCAGAGCTGAAGAAGAAGGTAGCAATGGCGGTGCTCCTAGCATGTCCAGGCTGAGTCCAAAAAGCTGTGCCCTGCCACAGAGCCTGCGCTTTAGTACCAGGAAAACGACGTTCTGCTCCAGCCCGCAGCTTGTCGCACAACGCCCCTGTGATACCCGCCTTCTCAATCCACTCGGGTAACGATTGTTTCTTGTGTGCTCCATCTTGCAGCGCAGCAAGCAAATTTGAATTGCGATCCATATTCACCAGGACTTGTTGTTCTCGCCTTCGCTTTTTAGTATATATATATGGTCGCGGCTAGATCTTCCACCGACCAACTAAAACGAACTGAGGGAGAAGGGGGACAATGGGGGAAAGAGAGTCGGGGAAATGGAGGGGGGGGGGGGGGAGGAAAAGGAGGGACGAAAAAGACAAGGAGGCGTCGGCGCTTGCCTGGGGGACTTCATTGCAAAACAAGCTGGGAACGCCGGCGCCCCCCCCCCCCCCCTCTCTCTCCTGGAGTGTCTAACACCTTTTTTTTACAGGCTTGTCGCTGGCCGAAGCACAACCAAACTATTGCATCGGTTTGTTGGCTGGGGTTTAGGCATGTTAGTGCACCGCAAAAAATCCAGTGTGAAATTCCTGCGGCACTTGAAGCCGGCAGGTACACGGTAATGCTCTGTAAACCGGGGCAGTGTGCGAAAATCACCATGAGCTCTTCGATATCCCAGCCTTGGGGCATGAAAAAATCTTGCAAGAGCGGCAAGTATTCGAAACGAAGCTCTGCTTCTGGCACAGGATGTTTTCGGGTAGGTGGATAGTCTCGAGCGACCCTGATCTCTGTAAGATCGGGTCGTTGTTGCTTTATTTTTGTCGCAGGTGCGGTCGGTCGGGTAACCCGATTTTGACTAGTTGGCCGCAACATCTGAATTGCAATGTACCTTCCTGTATGAGATTCAGGTCGGAGGGTAACCTACGACTTCCTCTAGGCCAGGGCAGTGTTTTACTCCCAGATGCCAGCGGCGTAGATATCCAAGCCCTTTGCCCCGCTTGCCCGAATATGTAACCTCCAGGGTAGGGCTCGTAGCGTTGGGTCAACACGGGTCTGAGGCTTCCTTGTGCCTCGTGTCCAGCCCGCGGCGATGGAGAGAAGGGGAGGCGCGGGTGGCTTGCCCCCCGGGTTGACCCTCTTCCAGTGAAAGAACTTGCCCTTCTGGCAAAGAGTTGAGATAGCAGAGGCGCTCGCTGCTTGCAGGTCCCGAATGGCGACCGCGCGGATGTCGTAGGGCACGCTGAGAAGCCACGGTCTGGCTCGCACGAATTTACTATCTTCTTGTACAAACCGCAGGCGCAGATTATCCAAATCAAAGTCGCCCCGGGGGACCTGCCCCCCCCCCCCCCCTTAAAGGCCCCGCATGCTACCTTCGAGCCCGCGCAAGCGGGGTGGGTAGATTCTGCACGTGAGTGTTTTCAGCGGGGGCGTCTTGCCCGCTTTCTTGTTGAGACTAAACTTTTTTTTAGGCACCTTCTGCGTCTCGTCTGCTTTGGCTGCCAGCCCAGGGGGCTCAAGGAGCGGGGGAACGGGGAGGGGAAGGTCGCAGAAGCTACAAAAAAGAAATAAACACACGAGACGCCTCCACTAAGCCCTCCCTCCCCCCTTCTCTTCCCTTCTCCCTTGTCGAGACTTTTTTCATTACGTTTTTTTTTGTAGTTTCTTGGCTTCTTTCTGCCCCTTCCCTCTCCCTCTCTTAGTCCTCAGTGCCAAGATTAAAGCTTTGTCAGGAATTTTATTAAGTTTGTTTACATTCTTAGCGCGCCCCTGCCTTTGTGGTCAATGTGCCAGGTGGACAAGGGCCTCACAACCCCAACGGCGCCTTGTCTGTGCCATGGCGCGGCCACCGTGAGCAAGGTAAGAAAAATATGAAAAATATGACAAGAGGATTTTTTTAATCTTTTGCCCAAAGACAAAAGAAACAGACTAGGGGGGGGGGGGGGGCGCCCCCTTCCGTCCGAGTTGGCGGCCGCCCCGCCTCTGATACTTAGTGCCAAGCGTAAGATGTTGTCGAGCTTCAATTAAAAACTTTTTCACCTTTGTAATCAATCAACCGACGCTACGCAGTCGCTTCCGGAGAAACATGGCTCACCGCGTACATCTTTTTGCTGATATTTTTTGCTTCGTTTTGCTCTCGTGTGTCCTTGTCGCGCATTCTTTTTGTTCTATGTGGTGCCTCACTGCCGTCCAAGGCAGCGCCACATTTCCTCCGATTTTCCGGATTTCATCCGCCTGGAAGGGTAGCTCGTGCAGGATGGCTGACGCAGTGGCCAGCGGCTTGTCCTTGATCGTGGCATACTCATGCTCCCAGGCGTAAAACACGCGACAGCCGGCCGGCATCTGCTGGCGCACAAAGTACATGCGAGCCATCGTCTCCCGGTACAAGTCTCGATTGCGGCGCCCGCTGACAGACGACCTATCCTCGGCGTACTTGGCGTGGCCCGGGGGAAAGCCGTGGTACGCGTTCCCATGGAACTCATACACGCAGTTACGGACCGCGTCGTAGCCATCCAGCAGCAGCTTCGTTCCCGGGACACCAAACTCGGAGCCTTGCGGCACGTCGGAGCCGTTCGTAAAGTGCTTGTGCTAAATCCTGCAGCCCAGCGCTTGTTCGAGCCTATCCCACAGCCTGCACGCGGCGATCGAGCAGCCCGCGGCCGGCTTAGGAATCAAGCCGCGTGCGAACGCGTGGTCCGCACAGAGCTTTCGTGGGCGCGCTTGCTCGTCGGGGAAGTGGGCCTCTCTTGGCGTGTCCGGGGGGACGCCTCGCAAGAGTTGAGCACCCGGTGGCAGCCTCGCTCTTTCGCGTGGTCCGCACAGAGCTTGAACCGTTGCTGCCCGTCTTCTGCCCAGTGGTTGCCGCTGGCGACAACCTTGTCTCTGTGTCAGCAACTTGAGCACGCAGGTCTCCACCCTGTCCAGCCGTGCGACGGTTTGCTAGCTCGACTGTACAGAGCACCGCCTGCATTTACTCGCAATTGTCAGTCCCGCCCGCCTTGGGCGTGATGTGCAATGTGCCCCGACACGGACCCTTGTTCCCACTCCTTTGTCGTTTTCCGGGGCTTGCCCTCTTTCTTCGTCACTGCGGGCGAGGCCTCCTTAGTGGTGCCGCCGTCCGTCAGCCGGCGTTTCCTCCGCCAGCGCCGCGAGTGGCCCCGGCACGATCGGATGCAACGGGAGTCGGCCACACAAGCCCGCGAGCGCCGCACGGCGCGGCTAGCAGGGGGGCATTTCGCCCTTCCGTTTGTTTGTGAGCGGACAAGGGCCTTCAGGACCCCCGACGGCGTCTTGTCCGTGCCATAGCTCGGCCACCGAGCACAAGGTAGGAAAAACATAAAAAATATGAAAAGAGGAAATCTTTTTTTTGCCCGACAACCAAAAAAACAGACAGGGGGGGGGGGGGAAGAAGGGGGAGGGAAGGGAGGAAGAGAAAGGGGGGAGGAAGGGGGCAAGAGGGAGGGAGGAAGGGGGGGGGGGGGGCAGGGGAGTGCTTGCCGCCCATCCCTCCCCCGTCCCCTTGTTCCCCTTGGCCCCCCCCCCTCGTCCCTTGTTTGTGCGTGCCAACGCATTCCAAAAAAAGTTTTTTTTTTCCACTTTTCATATTTTTCCTATTTTTTTACATCTTGTCCTTCTGGTTACGATTTGAGATGATGGCAGAGGCCCTCGCCGCTTGCAGGTCCCGAATGGGGACCGCGCGGATGTCGTAGGGGACCCGAAGAAGCCACGGTCTGGCTCGCACGAACTTAGTACTATCTTTATCTTTTTGTACAAACCGCAGGCGCAGAGTATCCAGATCGAAGTCGCCCCGGGGGGCCCGCCACCCCCACCCCCCCCCCTTAAAGGCCCCGCATGCTACCTTCGAGCCCGCGCAAGGGGGGTGGGTAGATCCTGCACGTGAATGTTTTCAGCGGGGGCGTCTTGCCCGCTTTCTTGTTCAGATTAAACTTTTTTTAAGGCACCTTCTGCGTCTCGCCTGCTTTGACTGCCAGCCCGCCTGCACGGGCTGAAGGGGGGGTGGGGGGGGGGGGGGGGGGCTCGGGGGCCTTTGCCCCCCGCGGGCTGGCTCGGGGGCCTTGCTTCTCGGTCCCAGAGAATGCGCCGCCTCATTGGAGAAGTCACTCGTCGGATGGCTTAGACGGAGTTTGTAGTCGAGACAGGGCCCATAAAGCCAAGGGCAGGGCCATGCCTGTACCTGGTTACAAAGTGACCAGGTTAAATTTGTTGCTTTAGAGGGGGAGCAAAAATAGTTGAACCTTTTTTTGGAGCCCATAGAGGGGGCAGAACAGAAAAACCTATATCCCATTATCCTTTCTGCCACCCCCCCCTCTTTCCTCCCCTGAGTTTAGGGGGCTCAAGGAGCAGGGCAAGGGGGGGAGAAGGGCGCCGAAGCTACAAAATATATAAATAAATACATGAAACGCCTCTACTAAGCCCCCTCTCTTCCCCTTCTTCCTTGTCAAAACTTTTTTAATTTCATTTTTTTGTACTTTCTTGGCGCTCCCCTGCTCCCCTGCCCCTTCCCTCTCCTAGTTCTCACTGCCAAGATTAAGACTTTGTCAGGGATTTTTTTATTATTTCTTTCTTGTACATTCTTAGCGCGACCCTGCCCCTCCCCCTTCTCACTCTCGCTCCCGATTCTCAGACGTGGGACTAAGACAATTCGTGCTTCCTTCCCTGCCTCTTCCCTCTCCCTCTCTTAGTTCTCAGTACCAAGATTAAAACTTTTGCAAGGATTTTTTTTTTTTTTTTTTTTTTTTTACTTTCCTAGCTCGCTGGGCTTGCTCACAAAAGCGCCATCCTGCGTGCGAGGCACGCAGGGTGGCGCTGGGGCAGGCAAGTTCTTGGAGAGGTGCCACAAGGGCAACAACACCTGCTGCTGAAGCTGCTGCACCTGCACTAGCGTGGCTTCCGCCGCCTGAGCTCTCCTCTGCCAGTTGTCGCGTTATTGTTGTTCTCTCGCGATCCTCTCTTTATCTTGTAGCACTTGCCTGGCGGCTTCGTCGGCAATGGTCTGCAACCGCTGCGACTCCTGCTGGACCTGTGCTAACTTTGCCTCGGCCGCCGTTGCTCGCTCCTGCCATTCCACAGACCCTTGCCCTGCCTGTGCGCGCTCTACCCTTGGAGCGCTGGCTGCTTTACGGCCTGCACGCTTGGTTGGCGCTTCAGCAGATCTAGCGCGCACGCCTCAATGGCCAAGCGCGACGACTGCTCGCGCTGGAAGTCGTCGCGTGCTTGCTGCCACGCCTGCCGCAGCTCGTCGTACTTGTGCTTCGCAACTTGGCAGTAGTCTCTGTACACCTGGGCCTTGTGCTCGTTCTGTTGTGCACGAGCGTGCGCCGCCCTAAGCGCAGCTTCCTGGCTCCTCAGCCGAACGCCCGCGGCCCAGGCCTGCAGCTGCAGCAGCGCCTGGTACTGCAGCTCGGCCCGGCTAGGCTCCTAGCGCTCCCCCGCCCCGGTTGGGCCGTGCTGCCCGCAAGCAGCCTCGGTCGCGCGCCGGAAGACCTTGTATTTTGCGTAGCAAGACACACAGGCGCGCCGCCAGGGCTTCCACGCGCTGCGCGTCTTGAGCTTGTACCGGCCCACTAGCAGGCCCTTCTCATCGTGCTTGAACTGGTACTGTAGCTGCGCGGGGCGCTTCAGCACGGGCCTGACCGCTGTTATTTGGGACCTCATGCGCGGATCGGGGAAAGAAGGTCTTACAAAAAGGGAGAGAGAGAGAGAGAGAGAGAGAGAGAGAGAGAGAGAGGGAAGGAGGGGACAGGAGGGGGGTGCCCCCTAGCCGTGAAAGGGGGGGGCACCTCCCCTCTCCTGTGTAGGTTCAAAAAAAAGTCTACCTACTTTCTTGCCTCCCCCCCCCCCCCTCCCCTCGCCACAGGCCTTCCAGCCCGCGCCAGCGGGGTGGCATAGGCGTGTACGCAAAGCGAGGCGCTGTGGAAAGACATCAAAGCCGCGAAAACGTATAGTTGTGAGTGATGTGCGCTCCAGCACAGACGCGACATGAACGCCGGTCGCAATATTCTCTTGACCATGCTACAGCCCGCTGGCGCGGGCTGAGGGGGGAGGGGGTGGGTCGGGGGCTTTGCCCCTCCCCCCCCCCCCCCCTGCTTTAAGGAGGGGAGGGGAATGTGCCGCGGGCTGCCCTTCTCTCTCCCAGCTGTTTGCCGATCTCCGCGGGGGGGGGGGGGTTCACACCTCTCAAGATTTCAATCCAATCTAGTACTAGCCACCGTGGCAGTCGAGCCAAGCTTTCTGGCGGGCGGGGGTCCCACCTCCCCCTCCCCCCCCCCCCCTTCTCTCTCTCTCTTTTCCTCGAGACTTTTTGATTACATTTTCTTTTTTATACTTTCCTGGCTTTCCCTGCGCCCCCCCCCCCCGCCTTTCCCCCTTCCTGTCCAAGTTCTCAGACGGGGCACTAAAAACGGGATCGCGCCTTCTCCCCCTCTCCTCCCCCTTCCCTCTCCCGCTCCCGATTCTCACACGAGGGGTTTAGCCAGTTCGTGCTTCATCTTCCCCCCCCCCCCCCCTACCTCTTTCCTTCTCACTCCTAGTTTTTAGTGTCAAATGTAAGACTTTGTCGAGCTTTAATAAACAAATTTTACACTTTCTTGACGCGGCCCCCTTTTCCCCTCCCCCTTCCCTTTCCCGGGGCAGGATGGAGGTGAGGGGGGGGGGGGGCGGGAGAAAAGGGGAGGACTAAGAGAATAAGGGAGGGAAGAGGAGGTGGGGTGGTGTTGGGGGAGGGGAAAAGAAAAGGGTTGGGGTGCGGGACAAGGGGAGAGAGAATGGGGAGGAGAAAAGGGGGAGGAGAAGGGGGAGTGGAAGGGGGGGGGGGGGGGCGCCCCCCCCCCCCCCCTCGCTTGCCTTCTACCTTGTCGAGACTTTTTTATTACATTTTTTGTTTGTAGATCCTTAGCGCGCCCCTGCCCTCCCTCGATCAAGGACACAGCAAGAAGGGGAGGGGGGGGGGGGGGGGGGGAAGAACAGATGTTTGCACAGATGTAAGGAAGCAAGGTTTCTTTTCTTGTTGGTGTTGTTTAGACATCCCGGGCCCCAAACAAAGGATGGCTTCACCATACGAACAAATTGTGACTCCTGCGCGCGCACTCGCAGCTTGCGTCGATAACTGGCTAGGCAGCTCTGACAAGCCCGATGCTGCGGGCGGTCTAGACCAGGGTGCTTTTAGGTGTCAAGTGCTGGACGCGTCCCGGAAGGCCAGACAAAGGATGGGAATAAGCTGGGGCCATGGCGGAGAGAAACCTGTACGCCAACAAGCAGGTGCTTGCGCCCCTGCCCCTGGGGTGCTAGATGCTCAGATACCTTACAACATCGATTTTGACAGCAGCAGGTTTCTGGCAACGGAGATTATGCGTGAAGCTAGATTCTACCTAAACGATTCTGTACAGGTCTGCACAAGCCAAATAGACGCGCTCAACCGCGGGCTGAGAGCGGCCGAAGAAGAACATTGATCGTAGGCAGACACCCCCCACTCCACCTCCTCCTCGCCTCCCAAAGAGAGAGGTGGCGCTAGTTTCAAAGATGAGCAAAGAGCACAGGCTGGAGGCACGAGAGGGCCCAGCGTTAAGTGTAATACCTTTGTCGAGCTTTAATAAACAAGATCCTGTACTTTTAAATTGGGCGGGGGGGGGGGGGGGGGGCAGCGCCCCCCCCCCCCCCTCCTCTTCTTCTTCTAAGTTTTCAAGCCTAATCCAAATCCGTCGCCCTTTTGTCAACTCCTTTTTTTTAGAATAGACCCCTCCCCCCTCCTTACAAGGAAAATTTAAAGTGCTTATTGCTTTTTTTTGTTGTTCGTAATGTCACAAAAGGCACGGGAAGAAGTCCTGGCCCTTGTCGAACTGTACCAGACGGCGTGGTCTTTTCTGGTTAGGGCGAATAATGGCAGCTTGGTGCCGGTCGTTTCAAATAAGTCCCTGCTACGACTGTACGACTGGGTCTGTGACTCCCAGCGGGGAGCGCAGGAGGCGCCCAGCTGCCAAGAGCTGTTGTCTGCCCTGGCTGCCAGGCACGAGCTTGAGCGCAAACATGCAGCAGACGAGCCCGCGCCGGAGGAACCGGCCACCTGCTGGGTGCTCAAGTGCGCGTACTCTTTCTATTTGTCTGTCGTAAACCATGTGTTCCGAGTGACTCTGGTCGTGTTCCCGGAGGAACGGCAATATCTGGACAACCAGCAAGGTGACTGGGGGTGGTACGTCGATGACAACAGTGCGCTCCTAATACAAAGTCCGGAGCTAACGGCCAGGTGGATGGCAGGCAGCACTGCCCGGCTCGAGCTAGCCCGGGTATACGCGGTCTATCGCTCAGACCAGTTTGGGACAGCCAAGCATGCGTTTAAGCAAGTCGAGCCCTACCTAGATGACCGGGGGCTGACACTCTGCGCCACGGTGCTTAGCCGTCTTTGGTGCTTACTTGAGCACAGCCTTTTCACGGCTTTCCCCGACGCCCGGCCTTACCTAAACGTAGATAGCAGTACGGACGAGACCACTCTGAAGCCAGTGCTGTTGCAGGCACGCACGGACATGTCGGTCATTGCGCGGGCTAAGAGCGCGCTCTTATTTGAGTTCTTAGGGCCGGATGTTGGCAGCCTGGTCGTGGGTTACGCGGGCCAGGATTTCGCCCTTCAGTAGAACCCCCCCCCCCCCCCCCCCCCATTTCTGCTTGTATGCACTCACTCTTTTCCGCTGCGGTGCCGGGTTGCGTATTGTGCAAAGCAATAGCCCCCGTCGCTTAACAGCCTGAACTGTGTAGTTGTAGGAACTAGATGCATGCACAATCCGTTGACGGGCACAGTACAGCAATTGTATGGAATAGTATAGCTTTACACTTCTCTCTCTCTCTCTCTTTCTCTCTCTGCCTGTTGCGCGCGACTTGGAGAAAAAGAAACTCAGCGAAAGAGGAAGAACGTGCGGCGCCCCCCCCCCCCCCCCCCCCCCCCCTCTTCTAGTGCCTTGCGCGTGCTAGCCCTTCTTTTGCCCGAACCCGCGCCTCACATCGCAGCTAACTCCTTATTTCTTGTGAACACCTAATCCCACAAAAACCTTGCGCAACAATTAAAGAAAGTTAAGAGAGGGGAAAACAGCCCTGTTTGAGCCCCTCTTTATTTGACCCCAGCGCCCAGACATTCCCTTTGCTCCTTGCCTGCGACATGCCCGCGACCGCCGCCATCTGGATCTGCCAATACTGCCCTAAACAGCAAAGCTCGTACAGAGACTTGAAGAGACAAGTGGCCAAGCACCGCAAAGCTTTCAACGCCCTAGTGGGGCTCGATTGCCCGTTCTCTGGATTCACTGTCAAAAATAAGAAAAACCTGCTTTCGCATTTGAACACTCACACCAAGCCATTCATTTGTTCGCTCTGTCCGCGCAGATTTGCACGGAAGCGCAGCCTCTGCGTGCCATTTGCTTAGGCACGCCGAGAGGCGGGCGCTCAGGTGCGCGGCGCCGGGCTCTTCTCCGCCGTCTTAGGCTTAGCACCGGGGCCCCCCTCCCCTGGCCCGCCTTTTTTTACATGGTACTTCTTGTGGCAAGTGGATGCTCAGCGTCTGCCTTTATTGGTCATATCACGCTATGCAAACGTGCAAAAAAAAGAATCCTGTCACCGCAAAAACCCGGTGGGGGGGGTTACGACTACCCCCCCCCCCCCCCCTTGACCCGGGCGGCGCGGCCACGTGCACTTCTCCACCTTCCCTGCTTTTTTTTAAGTGCAATGCGATACGGTCGAACAGGGCAGTACTCAAGTGGATTTTTGCCACGACTTTGTCAAAACTTTTATTAAAATTACGTGTGCGGCCAAAGACGTGTCTTTCTGCGGAAAGGCAGGGGGCCTCTTCGCCGTACTCACCGTCGTTGTCGTCTACTCCTGGGATCAGAGCCGAGTTCTTGTAGTCTACTTCAATCAGCAAGAAGCAGCGCTTGGCCAGTGGCACCGAGGCGCGCCGACCGCCAGAAAAGTAGCTCTGTCCCCGCCCCCAACATACGAGTACATTTGCTTTGGCGGGGCGTCGGTGTTGCCTTGCTCAGCAGTTTCCTGCAAACGGTCAAGCCTGGCGCTCCTGGTCTCAGCAAGCGCCGCCTCTAGGTGCACACGTGACAACATTGTCTATCCTACACTGCACTACGCGCATGGATGCACGCCTGCCCCAAGCTGCAGGGGTGCGGAGGTGCCAGAGACGTCTTGCTGCGTATTATTATGCCCTGCCTCCGCGCAGCGCCCCCCCCCCCCCCCCCCCCCCCCCCCCCCCCCCCCCCCCCCCCCCCCCACCCCAAACTCCTCGACGACCGCCCCCCGTCCCGCGCACCACCCCCCTCCCCCCCCCCCCCCCCCCCCCCCCCCCCCCCCCCCCCCCCCCCCCCCCCCCCCCCCACCCAGAAGCTTACTCAAGCGGGCGGGCTGGCCGCACCCCAGGGCTGAGCAATTAAGAGTAAAGAGAAAAGGATCTATGAACGGAAAAAACCCTGCGTTCGTGATTCTCGAGCCAGTCAAGCCTACTAAATATGAAGAAGGATTTTTCGCAGCAGCCCGACAGCAAGGCAGCGAGGGAGGGGCGTCGGAAAAAAAGCTGTACCTGCGCCAAACCCGTTCCCGCGAGGACGAGACCATTGATTGGACACTGTTTGCCTACAAGGATGGCTGCATTTATGTTACGCTCCGTACTATACCAGTCGGGATATGGACAAGCCAGTGCAAATGAACGATGACGAATCCGTTCGCGTTATGCTGCAAATCGCGTACAGAGTCCGGTTCTTGGGCTACACCTCAGTCGTGTACCCTGCCAAAAAGGGCCAGCTCTCGTTTGCAGAGCCAGGCCAGGCTCTTAATGGCTTTCACCACAAGCTTGCTACCTTTGCCCGATATGGCGGGGTTCAATTGTCGCTCCCCAGTGATTATTCAGTAACATTGAGGGAGGTCCCAATACGTGAAATGGAGCGAAAATTAACATTGGAGAAGACCTTAGCTCAAATGCAGCCACCTGAGCGAACCAGACCACCTCGGAATTTTGATGTCTATGTCATTCACGGACACGACGAGAGCAAAAAGACCGATATCGAGAAAAAGGGCGTCTATCTACCACTTAATTTGTCAGAACCAGAAGTCGGCGACCTCCTGCTCCAGGTCTTGTACAGGTGTGGAAACCCAAAGTGGCGGAACGAGATGTGGACCCGTGTGTACGTGCATGTGCCTGTAACTGAGGAGGCTAGCTCTAGCCCCGCGATGTGCGTCCTACCTCGTCGCGTGGCCGTGCATCTTGGGGAAATGCTGCGGTCAGTGACGACGAGAGGCGAAAGCTTTGAATACAAACTGCCGGCCGACCACCCCAAGTTGCCAAAAACCCCTGTCAGGCGAGGCTCTCCGCCTAAGGCAAACAAAAGGCAGCGCGTGGGCTTACCCTAACCATGGCCCATTGGAGCAGGCTCAGTCTTTGGGGCAGGCTTAGCCGCCAGGCTACTATGGCAGTAATCCTGCCCTTCCTTTTACTACTACAACCGGCTTTCGGCTGTATCGGCCATATCACGCTTTACAAACCTATATACAAAAAGAAGAATCCTGCCACCGCACAAATAGGGGCGGGGTTACCACTCCTTACCTGACCCGGGCGGCGCGGTCACTTGCCCCCTGACATTCCCTGCCTTTCAGTATGCATGTGATATGGTCGAGAAAGTCAGTACTAGAGGGAATTTCTGCAAACGATTTTGTCGAGACCTTTATTAAAATTACGTTTGTCGGCCTCCCGAGCAATGTCGCGCCCCGTTGATCATGGCCGGCCGCTCGTCGCGGGCGTTTCAGAAAAGAGCCGAACAACCTCTAACGCCGCCAGTCTTCCTCATGTGTATAATAAGCTCTCAATTTAAGGACTTGTCCGTCCCCTTGCTCGCTTAGTCTGCCCCTTTCTTGCGTGGGAATGCCGCGTTCGAAACAGACTTCAGAATAGCACGGCTTGGTAGTGCAGAGGTAGAGCAGCGCGCGATGACATTGCGGACAGTCTTTAAGATCCTGGCGTTGCACGATGCAGGCTCCCGTACAGGCAGCACACTGAACCTGTAGAGTTCGCCGCTATTGCTATTGCCTCTGCGCACGACTCGGAGGGCGGACATAGCGAGTTTGCCTGGTCGCGGGCCTTGAGGGGCAACAAATTGTATACTGAGGAACAATGGCCAAGGTAGAAAGGCTGGCCGCTTGTACACTTCTTCCCCCCCCCCCCCCCCCCCCCCTTCAGGCGAAGGTTTGCTCTCTGCCCTTCAACCCCCCCCCCCCCCTTTTTTTCTCCCCCAGGGGGAGGGGCGCCCCCCCCCCCCCCCTTCCCTCCACGGGGCGTGCTTAAAGGCGGCGTGCAAGAAACAAAATTGGGTCTCGGCGGCGAGTCGCTAGACACTGTTTCTATGCGTTTTGCGCAGTTACCGAAGCTCCGGCGCGTAGAGCTGAGCCTTGTCTGTGTTCGGACCCGTTTATTCTCCGCGGCCCTTGCCGATTGCGGCCAGCTATTGGAGCTAGAATTCCCCGAACAACTTAAATTACGCGGAACTCTCGGTTAGTGCCGTGTCCTTAGCAAGGCTCAGCAAGCTCCGGCTGCCCGCCGGCTGGCAGGCAGCCGGTGGTCCCTACAAAGTGGGCGTCAGCGATTGTGCACTGCTGAAGCACGTCACGCTGGGCGGGGCCGACCTGTCCCGGGTTACTGTCGGGGCACCACCGTATCGTAGACATTCGCGTTGCCTCCTGTGCCGGCCTTGAGCGCATAGACACCCACGACTGAGCAGACCACAAGCAAGCCGCGACCCTCGCCCAAGGCCAGCCGCCGAGGTCTGGTAGCACGTCGAACACGGCGCTGCCGAACCTCAGGCTGATCATCGACGACTGCCCGAAGTTAAAGGAAATCTGTTTACAGCACCTGTTTGTGAGGGGCAGGGGCGGGCTAACGCAGCAGCTGAACGCGATAGAGATAGAGATAACTAACTGTCCCAAGCTCGAGAAGATCGAGCTGCCCGACGGACTGAGTGCGCGCAGGGCAACCCTGTTCTTGGACGGTTGGCCGGGATCTTGTGATGAGATCCTGCCCGCTAACTGGCAAATCGAAGAAAAAGTGCAGATCATCGCTCCTTATTCTATAGCGCTTTAATAAAGTCGTTTCTGGGACCCTATGAAGTACCACCGTTTCAAGCCGCCTGGCCCGGCGAATACTGCCGGCCAGAGTCAAAGGAGTCAAAAGTCGCGCGGCCCAACGATGTGCTAGCGTACCTTTGCGCGTGCGAGGTGGATGACAGAGTGCTGAAAGAGATGGTAAGCGCCGCGCGACGTTACCACCGGGACGCGGATATCCACATCAGATTCAGCCCCATGTGGTCTCCGGCGCCCGGTTCTGATGCTCATAACAGATTGATTCCACATGTGTACTGGAGGTCACTGGCAGAGACGGTCGCGCACATTCGGGGCCGTCGTGGCGGGGTGCAGTGGCGGGGCTTGAGAATTGTAGGCAGAGGAGGTATGAGAGCGAGATCGATCGGCGGAGGAAGTCCAGAAGAATCAGCAGAAGAATCATCTGATTCAGAAGGACGCGAGGCAGCAGACACTGACAAATAGAGACAGAACCGGGGAGAGAAGGGGAGAGGACAGCGCCTCCTCCCCCTCCCCCCCCCCTCCCCCCCCCCCCCCCCCCCGCGCGGCCGCTGCCGCCCGCCGTGGATATAGGATAAGAGAGAGTGCTGCGAGAAACAAGAGAGAGAGGCAGGTGCATGAACAACGGAGACGATCTTCTCTTGGTTGACGTGGCTCAGCGCTTTCAGGTGCTTTTTCCAGAGCACGCACGCTCCGTGCAGAAGATTTTGAGTTCAGGCCAGGAGCTTGACGTTCTCGGACGAGAGGACAAGTGTGTCAAAAAGCTCAAGCGTTACATGGAACGCCCCCCCGCGGCTCAAGCTGCCACTGCTGGGGTTGAGCCGAGCCCAAACCCCCGCAGGGATTGGCTCATGTTGAAGAGCTTCGGGCGGGGCTATGGGGCCTGTCAGGTCTTGCGTTCAAGACCTGACAGCACCCACGCCGAAATCCTGAGGCTGGCACAAGATTTCCTCAAAACATAGTGCTCAAAAGAAGAAGCAGAAGAGTGCAGAGAGTTCGAGCGGCATTGCAGCAAAGAGCAAGGCAAGGCTGGCCAACGGGGAGACAAGGGCGGCGCCGTGGCCGCCCCGGAGCAGGCGATCATCACCTGGCTGAAAAAACCAGATAAGGGCAGCTCTGTGGCCGCGGCCTTTCTGACAGGTGCTCTTTCTTTGCTCGAGGCTGCCGGAGGGGCTGCCCTCCGCGCTGGCAGGGGCCGCGCGGCCACTGCTAGCTCGCAACAGGCGCGGGCAGGGCTGCCCGCGCTGCCCTGTAGAGACTTGTGTTTTCACGTGGCTACCTTTCCCGGCCGGCCTCACCGGCCCGGAAAGCTGGAATTCAATCAGCTCCCGGCCAAGAGACTTTCTTTCCTGAACACTAGCCTTGATCTAGGGGGAGAGAATCTATTGAAATTGAACCACTGCTCGGTGCTTGAAGAGTTTGTCTTCAAGCAGTCGACTGCGCGCAGTGGCACCGCCACGATCCCCGCCGAGTTCAAAATCGAGTTTCAAGACTGCCACGTCTTGCGAAGCATTTCTACCGCCAGTCACAAAAGCACAAATATTGAGGTGACGCTTGTCAACTGGCCGACTCGGCACGGGGCTGGAGGTCCGTGCAAAGGAACCTGAAACTTTCGTTGGACAGCAACTCCGCGCTGGAGGCTAAAATCTCGCTTCAGAGAAAAATGAGCAAAAAGCTGGAGTTGCAATACCTTAACAGCGAGAATTTGAGAACGCTAAGTCTTAGCTCCTTGACCCGAGGCCTGGATCGCTTGGTACTACGTGTCCAGAACTGCGAGAGCTTCACAGAGATTAAGCTGTCGCCTAGGCCAGGCTCGGGCATGGCAAGCGAGTGCGAGCTGGACATTGACTCGTGTACGCGTTTACAGACGTTTACACTACCGGACGCTTTGCCTTTAAGAATGTCCTTCACTCACAGACATAGTGCAGCCCGCTGGGCGGCAAGCGCCTAACGTCAGAATCGAGGTTATCAATTGTCCGGGTTTTCTCGGTTTGCGCTAGCGCACGCTTGAATAATGATTTAGCGTCGCGAGCCAAGAAAAGAAAAAGAGAATTTTAATAAATTCAGAACCAAACCTCTTTTTTTTTAGCGCCCTAAGTTCAAAAGCACGCGCCACATGGACCTCCAGAGTCTTTTGACTCTGGTGATCACTTACGCTTCCGACTTGACTTACTTCCATATTTCGCTTCTTGCAAGGCCTCTTCGAGCTTATTTAAAAACCTTTCTAGTTTGTCTTCGACGCTGGCCGTTCTCTTGTCCTATGCAGATCGTATCTCCTCGAGCTTCTTTTGAAAGTGAGAGGCCTGCGCATCCAACGCTTTCTTAAACTCTGCCTGCATTTTTGCCTCCAGCTCGTGAAAGACACTGTCCTCAAGCGCCGCCGCAAGCTTTTTAGTCCCGCCTAGGTTCACCTGCTCGGGAGCTGTGTGCCGACGTAGTGCCCGAGGCAGTTGATATTTCAATTCTTTTCCTTCTGCTGCCGACTCTAGTTGTTGCAGCAAAAGTTGGCGCACCGGCTTCTTCGAGGGAGGTGCATTTTTGGAAAGTGACGCAGGAATAGAAATCCTGGGCCGATGGCCATGCCCGTTTGTCAAGGCTTTGTATATGGTTTCAAGCACGACGTCTCCGACTTCTTCCTCTGTAAGCTCGTCGCGCAAAGCGACCTTTATGCCTCGCTGACTTAGTGCGCGTTGCTCTCTTGCGCCGAACCTCAGATAAACACCAGCCGGGGTGTCCCCGGTGTCTGGGGAATAATATGCCAGGGATGGTTCGAGATAGGAAGGGAAAGACAACAAGCAACTGCCTTTGGTAGCGAGTTCTTTCAGCGATTGATGGAATGACCCAAGTTTCGCGTTTTCCCTGTTCTTTGCAAACGCGAGCAACAGATGTGGATCATGATCGCTGTAAGGGTGCTTGATTGTGTCACATCCAAGAAACCGGACTCGAAACGCAATTTCCAGCAGGGCGCGGGCAATTTCATCAGACTTGATTTCTAGTGGAGTCCATTCGGCCTCCTGGTTATAATTGACCCCATCCCCGAATTTGACATACTGCTCCTCGCCTTCTTGAGGTCCAACCGAATGACGGCACCAGAATAATCCGACAGCGTTTCGAATTAAAAAAAGTGTTGTTGGCTTTTCCTTTTGTGCTGCTGCTAAAGCCTTCTTGAAAGCTCCGACTGGGAGGGGCTGGAGCTTCACAAAAACCTCCCCGTCGTCTGCCATGACTTGTCTTTGGATATATATATCCAGTCAGCATACTCTGAATTTATTACACAGATTTATCTTCCCCCTCCCCCCCCCTTCTCTCCCCTCTCCCACCCCCTCCCATCGCTGCTTTTCCCCTCTCTCTAAGGGCAGAGGCAAAATGTCCATACTAGAGATCCAAATCTCTAGCGTGATTAATCGAGACCGACCTCCCCCCCTTCCCCCTCCCCCGCGCCGCTGGCCCCACAGACGCCGGGGGTCGCGCAAATACCAGTCGTCGTCGTCGTCGGTGGGGCCAAGCTCGTGCACAAGGCAAAGAGCTGCGCCGTCCCATTGTCCGGGAATTTCCTCGCGTCGACTTCCTCCAGCTCCTTCCAGCCGGTCAGGGCGTCGACCACGAGCGCTACTTTGACGGAGCATTCCTCCTGCAACCAGGCCCTCAGCAAGGGCTTGCAAGGTTCGGCCCTTTCCGCCGGCCGGCAGGCGCGCGCGTCGTCGTCGCCCGCCAAGCGCATGGCCTCTTCTTGTTCTGCCGCACTGCGGCAGGCCTGTAGCGGCGTGGCACCAAACAACGAGACCTCGCGGTGGGCGTAGGACTTGCCATCTTGGCGCCATTTGCAGGGCAAGGCGCCCTTTAACAGGACCGAGCGGCCGTCCAGTCGAAAGCGCAGTGCACGGGTATACTCCCGGCAGAAACACACGCCATGGATAATAGAGGGCGGCAGCACACACAGGCGCCCCGCCGCCTCGAAGAAGTCGGGCCGCCCCGTTTGGTCTGCCCGCGCGAGGCTGGCGGGAAGTTCTTGCAAACGCTCGGAGGCCTTGGCCTCCAGGCACGTGAGCTTGCTCATTGTCCACAACGCGTCGCCGGCGAGCCGCGCAAGCGTAAGCCCACGCAACAGCGGCTCTGCCCCGTCGAAATACAAGGCCGCCGCCGATCCGATCACGGGCATGAACAGCCTGCATGTTTTCTGGTTGCGAAACAATTTAAGCCTGCACGAGAAGTAGTAGGACGAATAAGAGTCTGCTGGAACTGGCAGCCCGCTCGCGACGGAACGATAGCAGCGCACATGTCTGTCGGCCACACCTATGCCAGGTAGCAAAGGGAACTAAGCCAGCCTCCTGCGCTCTGTCTCGTCGTCGCCCTGCAACAGGAAGGCCTCGCGGTCCTTGGTTTTGGGCGCTTTGGTGACAGGGCACAGAAACACGGAACAGGCTGGCAGAGAGGTTCGGTACAGCCCGACCAACTGCTCGGGCGCGCAGTCCCCGGCCTCGGCCCACAGCCGGGCAATTTGATACAGGATCCGCAGCCAGCGCTGGCGTAACACCATGTTCGCGCTGGCGTCAATCAACTGGTTATGCAACTGCATCGCGGGTACCAGGGCTGCGGTCAGAGCGCGATTCTGCGTTACGACCGGGGCCGACGCCACTTGCAAACACGCGGAGGCTACGTACAGGTTTGCGTAGAGCACCGATGAACACTTTAGCAGTTTCCGCAGCTCCTCTGACATCTCCACGCGCGGCTCCCACTCGAGCAGGTCTCTGAATTCCTTGATGCGCGCCTTCAGCGATGCCAAGCGCTTGGTTGTTAAGAACATCTCGATCGTTTCGACAAAGGCGGCCAGCTGCTCCCTCGAGCCCACGACGCTGAAGGTCTGGGGCTCTACAATCTTGCGCCTCTTGGCGGGACCCGCGCCCCCCCGTCTTGCACGGGCGGGGAGCGCCGCGGGGGGCGGATGGCGCCCGTGCGATACTGTGCGCCAGCCCGTCCGCCGCCCGGACGACGCGCGAGAAGGGGTGCAGGTGAGCGACGAGGCCGAGCGCTATGGGGTCACTTCTGGCCAACTCCTCGTCGGGGACCATGGTATAGGACAGCTGCAGGCCCATGCTCAATAGCCCGTCCAGGTGGCTGAAGCGCTGGGTCGCGCTAGCCAGCGCTGTCATCAGCATGGCCAGGTCATCTAGCAGCGCACACACCCCCCAGCACCCTTGTTATTGTCATTATTATTATTATTATTATCATTATTACTGTTATTGTTACTATTATTATTATTATTATTAGTGTTATTAGTGTTATTATTACTATTCTTATGACAATTGTTATTATTATATTGTTATGTATATAAAGATGTAATGTATATATATTATTTATTTATTTATTT
>WBZZ01001902.1:125000-137500 GCA_019918135.1 Paulinella micropora
AGTAGTAGTAGTAGTAGTAGTAGTAGTAGTAGTAGTAGTAGTAGTATTAGTAGTAGTAGTAGTAGTAGTAGAGGTAGTAGTAGTAGTAGTAGTAGTAGTAGTAGTAGTAGTAGTAGTAGTAGTAGTATTAGTATTAGTATTAGTAGTAGTATTAGTATTAGTATTAGTATTAGTCAGCCCAATGGCCTCAAGGCGTTAAACTGTGACGCCAACTCATAACCCTTTGGTGGTAGATGCTGGGGAGGAGGGTCGTTGCGCGCGTAAAAGATCTTAAACTCCGCATATGCTGGTTGATAGCCCAGGACCCAGCAGACACCAGATTGTTATGGGTGGGGTTTCGAGGCAGCTCTAGCAACGGCGCTTGGTGTATGCACTTGCACATTCGGTGACGTCTTGCAAGAGGTTGCTGGGACTGCGGAATAACCTCGACTTAGTGCAGTCTTGCCCTCAGGAGCTCCATCGGTGGCCCCGATCATCAGGCGAGAGACTGACACGGGGGGGTGGAGGACCTCGAACAAGGGTATTGGAGGCTTATGTCCGTTGAGGATATGCCATTAGCTGCATCAGTACGCCTCAGATATAGTATTATTATTATTATTATTATTATTATTATTATTATTATTATTATTATTATTATTATCATCATCATTATCATTATTATTATTATTATTATTATTATTATTATTATTGTTATTGTTATTATTATTATTATTATTATTATTATTATTATTATTATTATTATTCTGGAGGGGTGCACAAGATGGCACTCCATGGGAAGAGGAGGTGGTTGGGCCTCTCCCCACGAAGGTGACCGCTTGGGGAGGGCGGTCACCGGGATATGCGCAACTCTCAACTGGGCATTTACTCGGTAGGGGTTCGGCCAGGCAGGTTGTGGGGTTGTCTGTTGGATTGTTGGTTGGCTCGTTTTTCTTGGCTGTTGGTTTGGGTCTGGTTTCCTGGTTAGCCCATTTTCGCCGAATTTCCTGCCGAGTAAATGCCTGGGGGCTTCCAGTTCCGGTTTGGTGATCTTGTTGAGGTGAGCATTCGGAGGAAACAGTACCGAGATGGGTTGAAGATAGGATTCACATTGAGCCGAGATGGGGCTGAGTTGACCTGTTCCAACTCGGCTCCATTTCGGCTTCATGTTAATCCTATCTTCATCCTATCTGGGTTTTGTCTCCTCCCTATTTTCGCTTTTTCGGGGTTGCCTAACTGGAACACATGATGAGCGCACGTTGGAGAGGGGCTTCAGTCGGTCCCAATGCCTTGCCAGTGCCTTGCTGCGTTGCCGTGCCTTGCCCCATGCATTCACACCCTCCACCGTTGCATTTCTAACTGAGCAGCTTCGGCTGGGATTACTATACTTGTCTGTAAGACCCTATAGGTACCGCTAGGTTCGCGCCTTCTATACCCACGTGGGGGAAGGAGTTTCAGCGGCACGCCGTCCGATCTGGCTCCACTCGGGGACACCCGTACCTCATGATGTGTATTGTTAGGAGCAGCTGAAAGTCCATAAGGCATGAGAGTAGAGGCGTTGGCGATGCGATGGAGAGTGTGTGTAGTGCGTGAGGCAGGTTCTGGCGACGCTGGGGGTGCTGGCGGGCGCCGAAGGGCACGAAGCGACGCAGCAGCGTCCAGTGACACCGGCGGAAATGCGTGTAGTGTGTGTTGCAGATACCGCCGATGCTATTTGCATGGGCGGGCGCTTTCCTCGGCGTAAAGAGGCGCGGCGGTGATGGCCAGCGACATTGGCCGTCTACTACTCTCAATGGATTACAAATACGCGAAGCACGGAGCTACCACTGTGGCCCTTATGGGACAAGGTAGAATCGCCGAAGACCTGTACAATCCCCGTGGGAATGCCTCTTCGACGGGCTCTGGCCCGATGTCCCAGGATGGGAGGATGAGGGCTCGCGTATATGACGGAATTCCTGAACCACGTGGAGAGGCTATCTTAGCTGCGCCTCATCCTTCCTCCCCAAACCTGGCACACGGGTCGGCGCTTCAACATAAGGCGAGCGGCGCTGTATGGCAGATGGCACCGCCGCCTCGACGGTACCGGCGGGTAGATCGGTACGACAAGGACGGGCGTAATCTGATTGTCTGGGGGCTCTCAGAACGCGCCAATCTACAGGAGATCGCCTCCAAAATGAGCGGTCTTGGTCTGGTGGTCCCGGTAATGGAGTGGCAAGGCCAGCGAATGTTTCGTCACCTGGAGCTGGTCTACGAGGACGATGACAGCAGGCAGACGGCGTTGCAGCAACTCAAACATCTCAAATTCTTCGGCAGAGGGGTCAATGTGGCCCTTGGGCGCAGGTTCAGGGACAGGGAACGTGTCCGAAGGCTTATTCGCATCCATCTGCGTGGGGAAGCGGCGGTCCGGAAGGAGGAAGCTGCGACGGGATATCGCGTCTTGCCTCTGCATGAAGAATGTGTCGATGATGTGCAGGTGGTGTCTTCGGAATTGGCTGCCGATGCACCTAAGTGTGTGTCTGAGTGTGCTGATGTGCATGTGGTGCCCCTGCATTCGGCGGCCAGTGCAGTGGGGGACCAACCTGCGCAAGCACCTGCAGAGGGGGGCAGCACGAGGGCGGAAGCCAAGCGCGGCCGTCGGGTCCGGAAACGAGCCAAGAAGCACCGCTCCAAGCAGTTCGATACCGGCTTCAAGCTACTCGTCGCGAGTCACAACTGGCAGGGTAAAACGGGATACGACAACGTAGGCACGGCGGAATGGGCATCATTCTACAAGCACGAGGGCTGGCTAGTCATCGGGGCTCAGGAGCACCGCATGGGCAAGAAGCAACTTTCCAAATGCAGCCTGGATGGATTCCGGATTTTTGGAAAACCTGCGGAGGTCAGCGAGAAAAATCGCTGCAAGGGTGGGGTTCTATTCGCGGTGGCTAACTTCCTTGGTCCGTATTGCAACCTGGTGTCAGCCCCCGTCGACCACCGGCAGCAAGTGTGGCTGCGTATCGCCTCGGGTGTTACCGGCGCTCAGGATATCTATGTGGGCAACGGCTACTTTCCCCAGGAAACGCAGGAAGAAGAGTCGTCAGAGGCGTATGCGGCCTGGCAGGCAGCTATAGCTTTTTTTGGAGCCAAAGGTCTTGTGGTCACGGTGGCGGATGCCAACGCAAAGCTCGGGCCGGCATGCAGCCGAAAAGAGGAGGGCATTGTCGGTCAGCACGGGGAGGTCGATGATAAGGGAGCACCGGTACGTTCGGAGAACGGCAAGAGACTCGCGGCTGTCCTCGTCGCTTCGGGCCTGCGAAATCTGAGCGGCTTCTCGTGCCCAGTGGAAGGGTCCTACTGGTGGTCCCGGCGTGAGCAGCGCGGCATGGGCACAGGCAAGCACCTCCTCGATTACATCTGCGCGTCGCCTGGCTTGGCATCTGGAGCAAAGTTCGGAGTATGCGAAGATGATCTTGATACGGACCACAAGGCAGTATGGGCCGAACTGACGTGGAGCGGCCAGCGCCGGCCAAAGCGGGCTGCGAAACCTTACAGGTCCTTTCGTGTTGATAAGCTTATTGGTGCTGGTGTCTCGGGTAATGATCACGCTGCGAAGCAAGCGCTGGATTATCTACGCGACAAGTTCGATGACGTATTCCAGCATTGCCTACAGAAGCTTGGAGTACATCAGCTGCCTGAGCTTGACCTATCGGGTGGTGCCGACAGCCAACGGGTGGTAGATGACGTCACCGAGCGAGTGGCGCAGTCCTTCCGAATGGCGGCGCACCGGGTCCTTGGCTCCAGATGTATACGACCCCGTTTCACCAACAATTGGTTCGATGGGGAGCTAAAGGAGCTCATTCAGCAGCGCCGGGAGGCCTACGCAGCATACAGGAGGGATGAATCGAATGCGGAAGCCCGTCTGAATTGGCTACGGCTCCGCAAGCAAATTCGGAAGGTAACTCGGGCCAAGAAGTCCGCCTCCTTCAAGCAAGTGCAGGAAGAAGCGGTCAAATGTCAACGCGAGCAATCCTCAAAGCGCTCTTGGCTACTCGCGAAGCGGCTTGGCGGGGCACGCAGAACGAAGGTCTCCGCGCCGGTGCAAAGGGAGGATGGCTCACTGGCGTGTACGCTGCCGGAAAAGGTCGCGCGGTGGGAGGAATTTCGGAAAAATTCGGTGAAGCCACGGGAAAATCCGGCAAGTGCGGCTGTTGTGGTGGAGTGCTGTGCAGAAGCAGGCTCGCTGGAGTGGGAGGAAGCCGAAGCTAAGCGGCAGTTCCACTGGAACGATCGCTTCAGAGATGAGGTGGCCCGGGCTATGAAGGAGCACGAAGTAGGTGAAGACACTTGCGAAGAGCTGGACAAGCCGTTCACGCAAGAGGAGGTCCTTGCAAGGCAACGTGCCCTGAATAACCACAAAGCTTGTGGCGAGGACAAAGTGAAGAACGAGATGCTCAAGTATGGCGGCGCCTACATCAATGGCTACTTAACGCAGTACTTCAACTGGATTCGAGAAGCCGAGAGGACTCCAAAAGCTTGGGGCAAGGGAATCATCGTCAATATCCCCAAGGGTGGGGATCCTACGGATCCTGACAACTGGAGGGATATCTCGATTATTAGTTGCCTTGGTAAGCTGTATCTGTCCTTATTAGCTACTCGTCTAACGCTCTTCGTGGATGGCCCGGATAAGCTACGTCCAGAGCAGGGAGGCTTCCGCCCGGGGCGTCGCACTACGGATCAGGTCTTTGCCCTTTGGCAGAGGTTGAAGGGGCGTCAGCAGCAGAAGCGGGAGTCGTATGTCCTGTTCGTCGATCTACGCAAGGCTTTCCCGTCTGTTTGGAGAGATGGTCTATTTGAGAGGCTCTGGAAGCTGGGTGTAAGGGGCAAGTTCTGGCGCACGCTACGCAGGTGCTACGAGCAGACTTCGTCGCAAGTGCTAGTTGATGGAGCACTCACCCCCGAAGTACTGGAGGGTGTAGGCGTCCAACAGGGGTCCCCTCTCTCTCCCACACTCTTCAAGGTCTTTATGGATGAGCTGTGTGATCGGCTGGCGAGTGCCCTCAAGATCACGGATGTGAAGCGGCTGAACGACATCAAGACACTTCTATACGCGGACGACGTGGCCCTCATCGCTCACAGTCGCACCGAGCTCCAGAAGATGGTCAATGTTGTGGCCAAGTTCGCGGAAGATTACCGGCTGGAAGTCAACTTGAAGCCCGGCAAGACGGAAATCATGCCCATTTACACGTCGAGCAAGGCGAAACGACCAAGTATCAGGGAGCGAGGTGAGCCCGTGGTGTGGTTTCGCGGCCAGAAGCTTTGTGTCACCAGTCAGTACAAGTACCTGGGAGTGGTTATCACCGACGACCTGAAGTGGAAGGAGCAGGCCCTGCGGGCTACGCGTGTCACTGAAGTCGCCACCGCAGGTTGGTACTCTTTGTGGTGTGCATGTGAGATACAAGCTAGGTATCGTCTCATGTGCTGGAATCAACTTGTGGGGGCCAAGCTGAAGTACGCCTTCGATGTCTGGCGTGCCCCCGTATCGCAGCTCACCAAGCTGGAGGCAGCAATGCTGCGCCCCATGAGGATGATTCTCGGCATCAGCCCTAAGACAAGCAAGTGGATTACACTCTTTCTGGCGCGCTCTTTGAGTGCGGAGCGTTTGCGGCGGGCGGCGCAACTGAAGTTCTATGGACGGCTGCGTGTTCTACCGGAGAAGCGATTTCCTGTCATCGCATCTCAAGTCAAATCCGACTGGACTGCGGAGGCCGAAGGCGCTATCAGGGACTCAATGGATCTACAACAAGGGTTCAGGAGCTCCTAAATAGCTCAGAGAAGGACCTCGAGGGCTGGAGTTCGACTGTGGACAAGTGGGCCCTTCAGCAGGACGTCAAGATGGTGCAGCAACTGATGTGGGACAAGCGAGAGGCAGGCAGCGATCTTACTGATGGCCTGCGAGTCATCCTAAGACAAGTCTTTGGAACTAAGGAGTTCCCAAGATGGGTAGCCCTTGATGATGCGCATTATAATCTGCTTCGGAGAAGGTTGCTCAGCTGCAACAACCGCCTTCGGTTGTACCGCAGCAAGTTGGTCAGTGGCATGTCCCCTCGCTGCTTCTGTTGTCATGATGATGTCAATGAGTCCCTTGCGCACTTCTTATGGGATTGCCCCATGCATGAGGGGAGACGTAAGCAGCTGTTGCTGAGTATGCAGAGGCTCGGTGGCATGGCTGTGGGGGGTGCTGAGGGGGATGGAGGGAGTGAGGAGGGTGGTGAGGTCGTAGGTGGTGAGGTTGTGGTGGAGGATGTGTTGCTTGGGCGGGAGCGGGAGGGCTCTGTGCGGCAGGGTTGGGATGATATGTCGCCTGTGGATCAATCACGATTGTTTTGTAAGTTTTTTCAGGGGAAGTCGCGCTTCCGCAGTAACTTTAGGCTTGCTGCGTTGTTAGGGGTTACAGCGTTGCGTCCCCCTCCAAAGTTGGATGTGTTGTTTGGATCATATGTGTCTGAGTGTTGGTCTGCTAGGGAGGGTAAAAGGGAGGAGCTTGGGGTGGATGATGGGGGTGAGGAGGTGATTGACCTCACTGAGGTTCCATCAGCTTCTGTCCCACCCTCTCCCCCAAGTGACGTTGATGTTGCGCGGCGCGGCCGTCCGCGCAGTGTGGACGTCCTGGCTAGAGAGAGGGGTTCGGGAGCGCAGCGTAGTGTCTCCGAGTTCTTCTCTTCAGCTAACACCCTCGCATCTAGCTCTTCATGCACTTCACAGCCCCCATCTGCCCCTGCTGTTGCTGTTGCTGCTATGTCTGTTTGGTGTTCTGACAATGCGTTGGGATCGGCTGACCCCGGTGACCCAATGGAGGCACATGTCCAGGATCTGGATCTGATGCTATAGTCTGAGGAAGCCTATTATTATTATTATTATTATTATTATTATTATTATTATCAACATAGGCTGGCACATATTGTCACGCCTACCCCACGCAACCCCCTAGGTATGTATGTATGTATGTATGTATGTATGTATGTATTGTATGTAATGTATGTATGTATGTATGTATGTATGTATGTATGTATGTATGTAATGTATGTATGTATGTATGTATGTATGTATGTATGTATGTATGTAATGTATTTATGTAATGTATGTAATGTATGTATGTATGTATGTATGTATGTATGTATGTGTGTATGTATGTATGTATGTATGTATGTATGTATGTATGTATTCATGTATGTATGCATGTATGCATGTATGCACGTGCGTACGTTCGTACGTACGTTCGTACGTACGTTCGTACGTACGTTCGTACATGTATGTATGTATGTATGTATGTATGTATGTATGTATGTATGTGTGTGTATGTGTGTATGTATTTTTGTATGTATGTAATGTATGTAATGTATGTAATGTATGTAATGTATGCATGTATGCATGTATGTATGTATGCATGTATGTATGTATGTATGTATGTATGTATGTATGTAGTATGTATGTATGGATGGATGGATGGATGGATGTATGCATGTATGCATGCATGTATGTATTTGCATGTATGTATGTATGTATGTATGTATGTAATGTAATGTAATGTAATGTAATGCAATGCAATGCTATGCTATGCTATGTAATGTAACGTAACGTAACGTAACGTAATGTAATGGTAATGTAATGGTAATGTAATGGTAATGTAATGGTAATGTAATGGTAATGTAATGGTAATGTAATGGTAATGTAATGGTAATGTAATGGTAATGTAATGGTAATGTAATGGTAATGTAATGGTAATGTAATGGTAATGTTAAGGGTAATGTAATGGTAATGTAATGGTAATGTGGTAATGTAATGGTAATGTAATGGTAATGTAATAGTACTGTAATGGTAATTTTAATGGTAATGTAACGGTAATGTAACGGTAATGTAATGGTAATGTAATGGTAATGTAATGGTAATGTAACGGTAATGTAATGGTAATGTAATGGTAATGTAATGGTAATGTAATGGTAATGTAATGGTAATGTAATGGTAATGTAATGGTAATGTAATGGTAATGTAATGGTAATGTAATGGTAATGTAATGGTAATGTAATGGTAATGTAATGGTAATGTAATGGTAATGTAATGGTAATGCAATGGTAATGCAATGGTAATGCAATGGTAATGCAATGGTAATGTAATGGTAATGTAATGGTAATGTAATGGTAATTTGCCTATGTGTCTATGTATGTATGTGCGTGTATGTGCATACAGCAAGCATGCTGGGTTATTGATGTGAACTCTATGGCGTATGTATGTATGTATGCATATATCTATGTATCTACGTAAATATAAATGTATGTATGTGTGTATGTACACAGTAAGCATGCTGGGTTATTGATGTGAACTTGGGTTCTCTTTGCTTCAATTGCGTATGTATGTATGTATGTATGCATGCATGCATGCATGTATGTATGTATGTATGTATGTATGTATGTAAGAGGTGTCTCAAAAGAAAATGCCGGACTTTGATTCTATCTTTCCCTGGGTATGTATGTATGTATGTATGTATGTAAGAGGTGTCTCAAAAGAAAATGCCGGACTTTGATTCTATCTTTCCCTGGGAAGAAGGCCGAGATAGCTGGTGTTATAGTAAGTAAGTAAGTAAGTAAGTAAGTAAGTAAGTAAGTAGGTAAGTAATTAAGTAAGTAAGTAAGTAAGTAAGTAGGTAGGTAAGTAAGTAAGTAAGTAAGTAAGCAAGCAAGTAAGCCCGTAGAAATAGTGTTATCTAAGCTGCGTGCATGGGGCTGGAACTCCGTCAAAGTATGGAGAGAGAGAAAAAAAAAATTGGGGAAATTACTTAAAACTTTTTGGGGCATCTGTAGATAGGATGTCCCTCATGTTCTGTCGTCCTTACGGATGGGATGTCCTGGAACACACCTGAGCTGGAATGTCCTAGCATGCCCCAAAGACGTTCCACAGCATGCAGCATCTCCGAGCCTCAAGCTCTTGTTCCGTGATAAATCCGAGATGGAAAACTTTTCACACGAAACTTGAACTTGTTTGAAATTTTAAACACGTCGCTTTTCCGATTCTTGTTTGCTATGAAAAGAAGAAATGGGAAAGCTGGCGTTATTCCAAATACACAAAGTACAGGAGACGTGTGATAGTATGAGGTACCTATGTGCATGAGGTTTTGGAACTCCTTGCGAGAAAAAAAAAAAAAAAAAAAAAATGAAACAAATTGAGAGGTCCAAAAAAAATGTCGGACCTTTCTCGAATAGGGATATTCCTCAATATCGATGTCTCCCTAGCAGGGATGTCCCGGGATGGCCTTTCCGAGGGATATCCCGGAATGTCCGTGCGAGTGTCCCAGGGCCCATCCCGCCCCATCCAGCACTTTCCAGCTCAGAAATCGAAGACCTCCAACTCGACAAGTGACGTGCCCCAAAGCATCCCGAAACCTGACCGATTTGATCTTTCTATCCCAAGCAAGTGCGCTGGGCAATATATATCATAAAGTGAATGGGACATCTCTGACTTGCATACGTACTGAACGAATATAGTAAAAATTGAGATCAGTGTCTCTGGACAAGAACGCGCGAAAAATAAATGACATCCGGATTCTGGGGCTGTCTTAGCTAGAAAAAATGTTAACTTTTTTTTTGTTTACCTCGCTAAAAAAGGGAGATCAGGACTTTATAAGGTCGCATTAGAGAGCTCATGGATAGACATATCCGCCCTTAAATGTATTCTTGCCTGCGTCCACTTCAGCCAGAAATCAATGTCAACGCGGTTGATGATACCTGAATTTTATCCTGACTTTCCCAAGAATATGCAGCTTTCTGTCTACCTCCATGTAGAATGCATATGTACACTTGTATACTATTTCTACGGGCCTGTAGTGTATCCATATGTAATAACACCAGCTATCTCGGCCTTCTTCCCAGGGAAAGATAGAATCAAAGTCCGGCATTTTCTTTTGAGACACGCCTTATGTATGTATGTATGTATGTATGTATGTACATACATACATACATACATACATACATACACACACACACACGCACACACACACAGACACAGACACACACACACACACACACAGACACACACACACACACACACACACAGACACACACACACACACACACATATATATATATATATATATGTATGTATATGTGTATATATTTATATATGTATTTATATATATATATATATATATATATATACATGCATACATACATGCAGACACACACACACACACACAACACTCACACAACACACACACACACACACAACACACACACACACACACACACAAACACACACACACACACACACACGCCACCATTGAAGCAAGGATGAACCCAGTCCACATCAACAACCCCGCATGCTTGCTGTATGTACATACACACACATTAGATACATAGATATATGCATACATACATACATACGCCATTGAAGCAAAGAGACCCCAAGTTCACATCAATAACCCAGCATGCTTACTGTATGTCCATACACACCTGTATGTATATACGCACATACACATACTTACATTTATAGATATATAGACACATACATACATACATACATACATACATACATACACACATACATACATACATACATACGTACATATATATGATGGTATGTATGGTATGTATGTATGTATGTATGTATGTGTATGTGTGCATATGTAATATAGCAAGCATGCTGGGTTGTTGATGTGGACTTGGGTTCACCCTTGCTTCACTGGCGATGCGCGACATCGGCTAGTTCTGCCCAAGAATATGGTAAAGGAGAGAGAGAGAGGGGGGGGCGGGGGGGGGGTGGAGGGAGAGAGAGACAGCGAGAGAGAGAGAGAGAGAGAGAGACAGAGACAGAGACAGAGAGAGAGAGGGAGAGAGAGAGAGCAAGAAAGAAAGCAAGAAAGACAAGGGAGAAAGAAAAACAAGAAAAGCAAGAAGGCAAAGCAAGAAAGCAAAGAAAAAAGAAACCAAAAAAGAAAACAAGAAAAGTGGTCAACGATTTGGGCTATTTCTTCCCAAGGATAAGGTTAAGCGAGCAAGAAAGAAAGCAAGAAAGCAGGCAAGAAAAGCAAACAAGAAAGGAAAAGAAAGCAAAAAAAGGCGACCAACGACATCGGCAAGGACAAGGTCAAAGAAAAGAAAATAGGCCAGAAAAGATGGGAAGTGAAGCTCACAAAAAGGGAAAGAAAGCAAGAAAGGAAAAGAAAGAGAAAAGAAAGCAAGAAAGGTGATCAACGACGTCGGCTATTCCTACCCAAGGACAAGGTTAAAGAAAAGAAAATAGGCAAGAAAGGATGGAAAGTGAAGCTCAAGGAGCAAGAAAGCAAGAAAGAAGCAAGGAAGAAAGCAAGAGAAGAAAGCAAGAAAAGAAAGCAAGGAGAAAGGAAAGAAAGCAAGCAAGACAGCAAGAAAAAAGTTTTGTTGATGTGGACTTGGGTTCATGCTTGCTTCACTGGCGATGAACGACCTTGGGTATTTCTGCCTGAGGATAAGGTAAAGCAAGCGAGAAAGCAAGCAAGAAAGCAAGCAAGAAAGCAAGCAAGAAAGCAAGGAAGAATGCAAGCAAGAAAGCAAACAAGAAAGAACATCAACAGACATCGGCTATTTCTACCGTTTAAGCAAGAACGGAAAGGAAAGCAAGAAAAGAAAGGAAAGCAAGAAAGAAAACAAGAAAGAAAGGAAAGAGAAAGCAAGAAGGAAAGCGAAAAAAAAAAGAGGAATTAAGTAAGTAAGAAAAAAGCAAGTCTCACTGAAAATTTCTATCCTGTTCTGAGAAGTTGCTAGTTCTTAAGTACAAGGAGCAATTACTTCAAGTGATTCGATCTCAGCCCATGCTGGTTGCTGTCGCTTGTGCAGCGGCTCCTTTGAAAGCCCTCGTCAAGAGCTTACTAATGAGCTAAGATACAGATTCTGGACACCAGTATTGACTGAGAACGAAGCGTTTGAAGTCTTGCTCATTGCACTTAAGAACTAGAACTTCTCCTGTTAGGTTGACGGAATACCGAAAGATCTGAAGCGAAGAGCTTTGTCTGTGAACCTCAGGTACGTATGTATGTATGTATGTGTGTATGTATGTATGTATGTATGTATGTATGTATTTATGTATGTATGTGTGTATGTATGTGTGTATGTAAGGTCGGTGTGTTTATATTTGTGTTTGTGTGTGTATGTGTGTGTTTCTGTGTGTGTGCGAAGAGCTTTGTCTGTGAACCTTAGGTCGGTGTGTTTGTATTTGTGTTTGTGTGTGTGTTTGTGTGTGTATGTGTGTGTGTGTGTGTGTGTGAGAGAGAGAGAGAGAGAGAGAGAGAGAGAGAGAGAGAGAGAGAGAGAGAGAGAGAGAGAGAGAGAGAGAGAGAGAGACCTACCTACCTACCTACTACCTACCAATTCTATCATTTTATCAAAATAGTGTTAAGTTTCTAGCAAAGGGGAGAAGAGAGAGAGAGAGAGAGAGAGAGAGACCCACCTACCTACCTACCTACCTACCTACCAATGCTATCTATTTTATCAAAACAGTGTTAAGTTTCTAGCAAAGCGGAG
>WBZZ01001902.1:147500-165000 GCA_019918135.1 Paulinella micropora
TATAGGTGAAGATGAAAATATTGAAGGAGTATCATATACAAGTTTTATTCCAATATTAGTTAGTGCTTTTCAACATGTGGCGAAAAAGGTGATTAATTTAGAAAAAGAAAATAAACTTTTACTTAATATATTACAAAACCAAGCAAACCAATTAGCAGAAATCCGAGCGGAAGTATTTACCAATGCCCCCTAGATTACATCCACCACCAATCATAGAAGTAGATGGCGACCTCACACCAGAGTTGAAAAATCGTGTGATTGATGTCCAAATTAAGCAGGAAGAAAAAGAAATTAGATCACGAATACGAGGACAGCTGGGATTGCTGTTTGACTAAGCGAAAAACTGACAGCAGACTTATTAAATACTTATTTCAAATGGGTATCATTATCGCCATTATAACCCTTTGTATCCTGAGGCTTTCAGAAAAGAACTTACCGTGCGAGGTTGCTAACACTTATGTCGGAATTTTAACACTATTGATTGGCATTTGCCTTCCATCGCCTTCTTCAAGTAAAAAATGAGCATTCACATACATGAGTTTTAAATCACGAAGCATTATTTGAACATATTAAAGGAATAGCTTCATCAAAACTAACACACTAATCACTAAATTAAATCGGCTTATACACACATTTAAATTTTGTTTTTATTCCTTTTTGAATACACCACACACAACTTTCATTTTTTTTTAAACACTGTATCTGCTATAAAAGTCACAGGCGGTCCGAGCAGAAATATTAATTAATAAAAAGTTTATGAGAATTAGTATAGAGGGCATCGCAAAACGGTATGACAGACTATAAATATCAAAAGATTATTTTTCTGAGTAATGATTTTGTTGGTGATAGTAAGACATTTGACGAAAACATTCAAATGAACTTACACCAACTAGAATGAATGTTACGTTTATCCACTATATGAATAATGTGACGGAAACGAAAACAAAAATCCTTTATATGGACCGCATTGGGATTATTGGCACATTCGCCGACAGTAACACGGCAAACATTTCCAATCTCAGCTACAACTTGGGGGTAGTAGGTTGGACCGACGGACAATACAGTTTTAAAGTGCTTAAAACGGACAATGGTAATATTGAGACTGAAGCACTGGGCGGAAGAATTGTTATTTATTTAGAATTTCTCGGTTAATAAAAATATAGAGTGATGGAAAAAATTAACGATATACGAGTCAGACCAGTTAAGCAAAACGGAGATGGCGAAAAGTTGGCAAAAGGATATAAGTCATTTGACGAACCGTATGCCATTATTTTTCTTCTCGCTCGCAAGAAGAGTGGCAAGACGACCGCACTGTTCGAAATCCTGAAACAAACAACTGACAGAAAGACCCGTATTGTTATTATTGCCAGCACGATACACAAGGACCACATCTACAAAGAAATGGTTAAGCACTTCAAAAAGAAGGGAAACCCGATGGCGATATACACATATTTGAAAACGGATGGGTACAGTGTGATTGATTACGAGTTAGACAAGCTCAATAAGCCAGACGAGGAGCAAGAAGAAGGTGAGATTGTACAGAACGGTCGAGATGAAGTAGAAAAGCCGAAGTTTCTTTATTTTGGTAAAGAGCAGGGGCGAGCCCCCGCACCCCCAGCGGAGAGACCGTCTAAGTATCAAACTCCCGAGGTTGTTTTTGTCTTAGATGATTTGGGTTCAGGGTTGAGGGATAAGTCCGTGAGCGATTTGTTGAAGAAAAATAGGCATTACAAGTCAAAGGTGATTATGAGCTCGCAGTATCTTAACGATCTAAAACCTGAGGAGATTAAACAATTAGACTACCTTTTTATTTTTCCTGGTCAGAGTGTTGATAAAATTGAACTCGTGTATAAACATTTGGACCTCGGCTACGACCTTGAATACTTCGTTGAAAAATATCACGAGGCTACCAAGGAACGATTTAACTTTTTATATGTGGATGCGGTGTCTGATGAACTGATGCAAAATTTCAATAAACGATTTTTGTGATTTTATTATTAATTTTTTTTAAGAACTATATATAGATGCCAACATCACCAGTGATTATCAGTAGTCCATCAGGTTACAATATCGGAATTAACCCTTCACCAGTCAGTATGCCACAGAAAGGAGGAAAGAAGAAAGGAAAAAAGAAACAAGCAGGAGGTAAAGTTAATTGGAAGAAAGTGGGTCAGGCCATATTGGATGCTAATAGTTTTCAGAAAGAATAAATTGGTTTCAAGGGGTGCTACTTTCTTAGCGATGTCGGAGTGCCTTATGCCGATCGTGTAGTGAGGGCGGCGGCGAAACAAGGATACGGTAAGCAACGAGGTGGGGCTGTCAAATTTCGTTAGCAGAGGCAAGCCCCCGCACCCCCTCAGTTGTGGTTCTGTATTAAACTAAACTTTGTATTATTTTTTTTTAAACTTAATATATGAACCTTTTTAAAAAAAGCTTCACCAAAAACTCGGGTCGTAGGGTGTCCCTACAATGGTTGTAAAAAAACCGAGGAAGAAACTTAAACAACGGCCTCCGAGGATATACAGAACCAAAGATGGCCGACCATATATCAAAGTAAAAGGCAAACGAGCAGATCTCAACTTTGGTATGAAAACGAATGACCTTTCAACACTTCAAATAGTTAAACTGTTTTTGAAATATATGGGGAAGCAAAAACAAACGGCGACTACCAGCAAGCGAAAAACCCGCGAGAAAGTGGTTGTATCCGACTTCAACCGTCTTGAATACGAGAACCGCAAACAGATACAAGACAACTTACAGAAAAAATATGACCTGATACACGAGCAGGAAGAAAAGGAAAAGAAGAAAAGGGATGAGATAGAAGAAGAAAAGAAAAGGTTGGAAATAAAGAAATCAAAGACCTTGAAGAGAAAGAAGAAGAAAAGAAAAGAAGAGAGAGGAAGGAGGATGCTGAAATGAAGGAAAGACAAGAAGAAAAGAAGAGGGCGATAGCAAATCTACAACGAATTAATATAGAATTGATAGAACACCAGAAAACTAACAATCTTTTAACAATGCCTATGACACCAGCACAAAAAAGGGTGAAAACACCGCAGTCTGACAAAATAAAAGATGTAACTAAGAAATGAAATCGAAAGACTCAAAATATAGGCAAATAGAACGGGAAAAATGGTTCATGAAATGATAGATGGTCGTGGGGTAAAACCGTGGCCAACTAATAAGGAAATAATAAATAAACTAGAAGAAGCAGGATTTATTATCCCGATTATTAAATCTAAAAATTCAATGAAACAGTTTCTTGACAATCACAAACCACGGCCGGAATAAAATCACCAGCGGAGGGTTGGGCTAGGTTTGGTGCAAGAAAATAGCAACAACAAAAAATTAGCACCACCGCCATTTACACCAGCAGAAGGAAAAGAAGAACAACAACCACAACCAGAACCACAACCAGAAGAAAAAGAACCACCACCACAACCAGAAGGAAAAGAAGAACCAGAAGAACAACCACCAGCCGACGATGTGGATGCGAGAGACTTAATAAATCAATTACAAAATACACCAGAACAAGGAGGGGAAGCAGGGTCAAGCCTCCGCACCCCCGGGGTTGTAAGAGGGCTAATCATCTGACGGATGAAATAGATGACATCATGAAAAAGCACAATTGGTATTTAGGGACAGTCGCGAGCGACCACATACACAAATTGAAGGAAAAAAGAAAGAAGTATGGGTTTATTATGAACACAGACCCAAGCACTAAAAGAGGGCAACATTGAATTGCTGTTTATATTTCTTTAGTCAGTGATAGAAGCATAGAGATATATGACCCTCTTGAACTGTATAATCCGACTGACCTATTTCAACACCAAATGAAACAGCTTATTGAAAAGAGTAAGCAGAGCACATACCTGCTTATGAAAGTCAATCAAGTTAAAAACCAAAGCGACACGACAGATACCTGCGGGTGGCATAGTATTAGGTTTCTTCAAGAAAGAGCGAAAGGGAACCGTTTTAAATTTGCTAGCGGTTGGACGGACTTAAAAGAAAAAGAAGCGGATGAGTTGAAAGCCCAGAACGGCTACGGCTTTGATACCTTTATTTAGCAGGGTCAAGCCCCCGCACCCCCACCCCCAAGTGGTTTGAAGTAATTAAAAAAACAAAAATATATTTTCTAATATATACAGTATAGTTTTTTTGAGGTCGTAGGAGGTTTTTTGAAAAAAAAGCTCCTAAAATGGATTACCGTGGTGGGCGAAGTAGCAATATTTACTATGTCAACAGCAAAAATAGGATAAACGGTACAGATAGTGATTTCACTCACACCATTGATATGAAATCGCTAGACAATCCAACCCATTGTAAAATTCTTCATATCTATGTGCCGAAATCGTATTATTCTGTTGCAAGTCCTAACAACACTTTTACTGAGTGAAAACGGCAACAAGGCACTCATTACGATACCCGAGGGCAACTACACGATGAATAACTTAAAAAATAAACTGGCCGAGGTGCTAACCGCAGATAGCCCAAACAATTACACATACACAATAGCAAGCAACAACACAAACACCGACCCAGAAGATGGCAAGTTATTATTTACCGTAGTAGGCAATCCAATTAACATTCAACCGCGGTTTGTATTTGATGACGAAACTCGCATCCACGAAATTATGGGGTTTGAGCGGTCCTCTACTTATTTCTTCGACAATAATAACTTAAGGTCATCAAATGTCATAATCTTGACTGGTGAAAAAACATTGTATCTACAGTCAGACCTCGTTGGGAAGGGTGATAACCATGTGCTCCAAGAAATATACACAGCGAATGAAATCCCGTTCGGCTCTGTTATCTACGACGAAAGCGGGTCGGAGTATGGCAAACGGCTATCCACAAGCTCAAGCGATGTGTATCGGTTTTACTTGACTGATGAAAACGACCAAGCCATCAACCCCAACGGGCTCGGCATTGTAATGACATTGTTAATTTATCGCGAAACGAATTATTTTAATTTATTTACATCATTTTTTAATTTGTTAAAATCTAGGTAATTAATTTTAGAATTATTTTTTTCTCATATTACAATATAAGACAACCAAAAAGAAGAAAAACAAAATGCCCACACAACACGGAGGCGAACTGGATTTCAGCAAGACTGACTACATCAGTGCTTCTTATCGTTTGAATAAGCTTAACCCACGAGAAAGCAGTAATGGAAATGTCACTATTACATCTGTTGGAGGACAAGAAAGCACATTTGACCTCATTAGTCGCCCGTTTAACTTGGCTAGGTCTGTGTTGAGTTTTACTTACACTATTCCTGACACAGATACTAAATACAACAAGGCTTATATGGATTGCCTCGCTCCTATTAGACAAATTCAACTTCAAACCCGTAGCGGAGTTTATCTGTGCGATTTGAACTATGTTGGAAATGTTACAAAGATGATTTGGAAGCCTGAGACTTCGCTTAAGGACTCTCTCGCACTTGAAAACCACGATGTTGGCACAGGTGCTGGCTGTATGCTCCAAAAGTGTAATGCTGACAGTAGGGCAGAAACTGGTTTTGATAATTTTGTTGTTGCTGGTCAGACTGCTCGTGCTGCGACTGTGGCTGGTAGCATTGATACTGATGCTCACCTTCGTGCGACATTGAATGTTTATGTTAATGCTATTGCTAGTGCTATCGGTCCTCCTTCAACTAATGCCCGCCGTCATAATGATGCTCTCATCGCGGCCGGAACTGGAACTCCACTGCCTGTTAATGTGCCTTACAATGAGGCGAAGTATTTTACTGCTGGTGCTTTGGGTAATGGTGCTGGTGCTGGTGATATGGCAATCAAGCTTAATCTTGGTATGCTTTACAACACTGTTTTTGCCCTTGATAAGACTATTATGTTTCCTGAGATTTTGACGATGCGAATTGTCTGGAACGGTTCTGCGAAGATTTATTATTCTGGTGCTGACCCACTAAGCCCTGGTGGAGGTGCTAACATCGCAGTCGGTGATGAGAATATTTCTGTTAGCAATCTTAACTTATTTCTTGCTGTTGAGCAGAACCCTGGAGTCATTCAATCTATTCAAAGCCAGATTGCGGGCGGTGGTATGAGTTTTGAGATTGATTATCCCTGTGTATAAGAATACTATTGGAACTGCTAGCGATGGTAAATCAACTTAAAACCAAAACATTATTTTGCGATTTGACCGCGGGCATGGTCAGAGGTTGAAGAAGATTTATCACAGTGTGTTTTATTCTACCGAAAGTGTAAATACTGCTTATGACAATGATGTAAATGATGAGCGAGATGCCGTTGGTGCTGTTGTTAATAATGCTAAGCGAAAGGTTGTCTCGTTTTACACTACTCTTGATGGAGCGAGACAGGAAGAATTTGACGTATCTGTGGCTAACCTTGAGGACTATATGATTATGAAGCCGACTCCTGGTTGGAGGGTAGTGCCTTGATGAATTCTAATGTCTACCAATACAACTGGGTTTATGCTAATTGTTGGGACAACAACCGCCCTCTGTGGAGCAAGGACCATAACGAGATTAGCGGGCTTGACTTATCTCAGGAACGGCGATAGGAGTTTATCGGAACCTGCCGAAACAAAGTCCATTCTCACTACACTCTGGCTATTACTCAGGGAACTGTGAGTGTAAAGGAAAATGTAATTACTATTATTAGTTAGCAGGGCAAGCCCCCCCCCCCCCCCGCAAGGAGGTAATTAATTTTTAATAGATTATTTTTTAACAATTTAGAAACTCAGGTCGTAGGTACCTACAAATGACCACTCACCAGAGAAATTTAGTAGCACAAAATCCTAAAGGAGGCTTTGTAAATGTCAAAGTCGGGTATGATGGCCACATTGTAACCAATAATATGAAAACTGCCTTTGGCGAAATAATGACTAGTTCATTAACACCAGTATTACAGGAAATCTTTCCATACACAGTTAATACACGGATATGGACAAAAAAGAAACAAAGGCGACCGTTTCATTTTACAGCAATATGGCTAAATTAGAAACAGAAGGAAAAACTAATGCTACTGCGGTATTGACGAGCAAAAAAAGAATAAAATACAGAACTGGTATGGGAGTTCTTTGTCGCTTCACTGCCTTATGGGAAACAGATGAAACCAAAGATTATCGTTCATATATTGGAATAGGTGAAAGTGATGGCAACAACGATTTCTATTTTCGGAAAGACAGTGATGACGGAATGAACATCCTCCATTCTATAGCAGGAGTTGACGATTTCATACATCAATCAGAGTGGGATGACCCGTGCGACGGAACAGGCGATATGCCCAATCTAGACTGGACTAAAGGAAATGTATTTCAAATTCAATTCCAATATTTGGGCTTTGGCTATTAAGTTTTCAATTGAGAACCCAACGACGGGCAAATTCCAGCTAGTCCATATGATTAAGTATGCGAATGCCAAAACAGGTGTTAGTCTGCGAAATACGACTTTACCCTTTTCCGCTAGTATATTTAATGCTGGTGCGGGCGATGGTGTCCAAATTTTAAAAACTGCTAGTGTTGGATTGTTTGTTGAAGGCACCAACACTATTAATTCAAGCATATCAAACGAAGCGGAAGGAGAAAAAAAAAGGCTAGCACCACTGAAAGCCCAATTCTCAGCATAAAAAATAAAACAACTTTTGATGTTGCGATTAATTATTCAATTGTTTACCCAACTCTCGTGAGCATATCAAATGAAGACAGTAAGGTTAACATAGTGCGAATTGTGAAAACGAGTGGAGCACTTACGGCGGAGAACTTCGCGGATATTGATTCCAAAACTTCAATCGTATCAAAGGACACCAGTGCGACTGCCCTCGGTGCTGCCGTTACAACGGATGTCATTCTTAAACTTTATGTTAATGCTACTTCTAGCCAGCTTATTGACCTGCGAACTTACGACATACAACTCGCTCCTGGTGAAAATCTAACATTTTTACAAAAATCTGTTGCGACTGTTAATAATGGAGGAAATGTAATTGTTATAATTAATTTCGTAGAAGACCAATAATTAATTTTCGTAATATTTTTTTCTCATAATATAGTAATATGTTTTATTATCGGAAGTTGTATGTTGTGGGGGGTAAGAGGTTTCTAACAAAAACATCTATCAAAACCCACATAAGAAGACTTATAAGCAAATATAACGATGGAGAAGTACTAAACCCAGAAGATAGCAATTTCGTGCGAGACCTGATAACCCATCACCCAGGTCTAAAAGATGGCATCATTCATGTTGAAAGTAATTTGACAACAGGTAGTAAACACTTTCGTGTAAATGGTAAGCCGTTTTCGTGGAATTGCTGTGTTGACCTCATAGGGCTTAGCAAAACAAAAAAAATGGCGAGAGTGTTGAAAGATGCGAGCAGGAATACGATAAGACCACAAATACAATAATATCTAGACATCGTGGCTATTGATGTATTCGTGGAACCCCGTTACACATGCGAAATAAGTGGCGATATATATGAGCGGTTGATGTCCATGTAGACCACCACTTTGACATCATACAATTCAAAGATATGCTTAAACAATACCTTGAAGTTAATAGAGAATTAGAAGTTGAAGACAACATTTTGAAAGAACCGCATTTTACCAAGTTTAGCGATTTCCACAAACAGAAAGCAATTGATAGTTGTTCAAACTTCTCGCACAGTCTCGTGAGGGTGGACATAGTAGGGGGTATATAGTAGGGAGTATATAAAAAAAAATTAAATAATTAATATAGGACGAGTGAGTGGATTGTCTTTGTAAAGGCTTACTCCGTCAAACATAAGATAAGCTACAAGGAAGCATTGAAAAAGGCGAGCAAAGAATACAAACGACAAAAAGGCAGTAGTGCTAGTTAAACGGAGGATGTCTATTTGTCGCAGTCAGAACGAAAAGGTGTTGACGGATGGAAACCAGTAGCCAGCAAAGAAAAATCAACAGTGTATGAGAAAGATGGCAAGGCGATTGTAGCATTTAGAGGCTCAATAGATAAAAGGGACCTATTAACCGCTGTCGCATTGGTAAAGGGAGTATTGAAAAGAACTCCGAGATATAAAGAAGAGCAGAAGCTGGTTAATTAGGTAATAAAGAAATATGGTAAGGACAATTTAGAGCTGACGGGTCATTCGTTAGGTGGCACAATAGCGAAAGATTTAAGTAGGCAGACGGTGAGGGCGACCACGTACAACAAAGGCAGTAGCACAAGAGACCTCATTGAAGGAGTAATTGACCGAGTAGCTGTTAAGGTAAATCCAAAAGGTAAAAGGGCGAAGACTGCGAAGCTAGCGACAAACTACCGAACCATTTGACCCCGTATCATTGTTAGGGGCTACGGCTGTAAATACTAAGTTAGTGAAACCGAAAAAAGGAATTCATACAATTAGGAGCTTTAGGGTAAAGGAGTTAAAAAAATATATTTATGAAAATTACCTATTCATAATTCATTTGATAATCCAATATCGTTCAAGCATGTGGCACGACTAAAAGCGACATATAACAAATTCATTGACACTTTGTCTATAACTATCCACACTGGTGTTGTTCGGCCTTGTGAGCAGTGAATGGTAGAAGAGAATGTAGGTTGGATGTCCACGTATGCTTTCTTATCTGGAGCAGTTTTTTTTCTATCAAACTTTCGCTCAATTCCACCAATCGTAATGAATATATGTTCTTTAGTATCTCTAGTAATAGTGCGAATATCGCCATTATGAAGAACAGTAGTATTACAACGAAACACAACCTGATCACCTGTTTTAAGTTGTTTATTTTGTAGCATTTTATTATTGCTTTCATTAACATTGTTGTTAGAGTGGTGTAATATTAAAAGTGGGTTTTTGTCAGTCGGCTTAGGGTGTGGCTTAACTTGCTTGTTGAGAGCATCTAATTCTTCAAGTGTTAGTATTGTAGGTAATATCTCTTTTGCTCTATGTTGGCTAAGCTCATTACCGCCGACCTTGTAATAGTCTTCTACCCATTTAAGATAGATTGTAGAACTAGGTCTTTGGCCTGTCTGTAATTTGTATCAAGATTTATTTTTGTAAATAGCTTGAAAGTTTTTGACTTGTGGAATGGTTCGGATGTTGGGTCTGGGCAAGGAAGCTGTGCTAACTGGCCGAATAAGATGATAGATACACCGCCCAATGGTCTGTTGATTTTGGTGTATTTCTGAGCATATGGTCCAGACTTTCTAAATTCTTGGAAATAAGCATGAAAACTTCATCAATGGTTATTCTGTGATTAATGGCTTCTTCGCCAACTGGTATCGGTAGCGGTAGTCTATGATAATAAATATAGCATTGTTAGTATTTTTTGGCGTGTGTATTCAGAATGAATAACTTGGCGGGCATTGTGTGTCATAGCGGTTGATAAAGTCTTTTTGTCTTTGAAATGCGTGTTAGTGTATTTTGATGGCTGACCAGTTAGGTATTTAATCATTTCAGATTTACCCGTTCCAGCTTTGCCACGAATGAGTAATAATTCTTGTTCTGGTAAAGGTATGTATTCGTCTTTGGTGCTATAGTCTGGAAGCTCTGTATCCTCAAAGGTGGAGAACTCTGGATATTGTTTATGTGGTGTTTCTAAGAATTTCTGTAATGGTAATTTATCTTTGAAACCGCTGTGTCTCTCGTATGTTATCTGTGGTTCGTCATTTATGTAGGAAACGAAACAAGTCATATTAAGTTGTGGTGCTATGAACTCATCCTGTTCTAAAACATCGGGGCGAAATTCCCTTCCTGTTTTCATATATTCACCTTCGTATGCGATACTGTCTGTATTAGAATATAACAAAGTCCGCCCAGTATTTACAAGCTTTAACATTTGGTTATGAAAAACTATCTTTTGGTATGCTAGCACATAGCCAGTTAAATGAGACATTTGAAATATGTTGTCTGTTGGGTTTGTATCTTGGTATGTGCATATCTCTGGTAGTAGGTCGTCCTTCATTTCGGCATACTTACTTTTATCGTATTTAACTCGTTTCAGGAACAATAACCTATATCCTTTTTCTTTCATCATAAAATGTATTCGCTCGTTGTATGTTTTTGAAATAGTAGATACTTGCTGAGTTTGGTGTATGTTAGTATTGAGAGAGCCTACTCGTAAGTTGGTTGCTTTGGCTAAAGTGTCGTGTTCAAAGCAAGGCTTATCAAAGTAATAATCTTGCATATTTGATATGAGTTCTGAGAATGTTTTGAAGGGGTTGAAGTGGTCGTCTGCTATATATAATTTCTTAATAAATATCTTAACTCCTTGGTCAAACATATATAGCAATGCGGGTATGGGTTGGCATTGTGTTCCTTTTGTGGTGTAGCCGTTGAAGAAGGTTGGCACTGTGAGGTGCTTCTGGTCGTAATCAAAAACCACATAACCGTGCAGAGGTTTAAAATTGTTATAGTATTCTTGTGCGAGGTCTTGGTTTATATTAATTATGTTGCGAGGAGCAATCGGGTATTCATTGAAGTATGATGACATTTCCCCTAGATTACCTAACGAAACATTTGTATAAGCTTTCACCATATCAATCTGGTGTATCTTGTTTGGGTTCTTAGCATGATGCTTAAAGATATGATGAAACGGTATTTGACCAGATTTCACATGCCTTAGTATGTTGGGTTCCGTAATTTGTATATGGAACTTAGGTTTATGTTTTTCTATGAGACACTGCATAAATAATTGTTTGTAGTATGATGGTAATGACCAAGCGGGAGTATCTTTAAGAACGAATGATGCGTGATTGAAACGGTCTGTGCATTTATAGTTTAGTTTGTTTTCTTTATCTACTATTCCTACAATGTTTCCAGATTGCTCTGTCATTGAATAGCACTCCTTATGTTCTAGCTCAAGTTTGGTTGCATATTGTCGAGTTCTTCCTGTGATATCCATTTGTTTTCATATTGGTTTGTAGATAGTTTCACATTACTTGCTAAATGGTTAGTAGCATATTGGGGCCGTGGCTCTGGTATGTTTTCGTTAATATCGTATAATAACTCAAAAGATTTAATGTGTTGGATACAGATGTCTTTTTGTTTTCCTTGTATTAATGTGGCATGATAATCGTTGCATCTGATTATTACCTGTTTTGGGTATTGTTTAGTAGATGCTCGCCATAATATATTCATACCATCAAATACATAAATCCTACATCGGATGAAGTCTTCCATTTCATCAATGTCCTTTGCTGTGGCATATTTGATTTCCTTAAATCTTTCTACTATTACACTTTCTCGTTTTCGTTTTCTATTGTTTGGGTTTGGAAAGTCTTTCATAATACATTCTAGCACACAGTTTATTTCACCCTGTGCCATTGGTATGACAGCATTATTTTGCGGGTTAACTTGGTCAATGGTAATGACTTGAAGTTCGCCTTCGCGACGATCTTCGTAAAATCTTGCTTGCCGTTCTACAAAGTTTCTAACAGCATTGATTGTTCGCTTCAATTCGTTAGCTTTGTATATTCCTCTGGTTGGTCCTAATTCTCCTTCATAATCCAGATGGACGAGATAACTTGTATTTGGGTTTAGCTCTTGGAGACGAGCTTCCCACCCTGGAGCATATGGTATAACGAGTGAGCCTTGTCTGCCGACGAGTTCGGGACGGCCACCTGTTAATCTGTTTATAATTCGCAGTGCGGTTGGAGTTGTAATGAGATACCATCTTCTTTTGCCTCTAGGCCTGATGTAGTCTCCTCGTCGCTCAATGGTAGAGCGGAAATAGTTCGGGTTGGTATTGGTCCATTGTGTATAGATAGGTAGGATAATTTTTTTGAAAAATAATTATTTAATGCTTTACATATATATATAAGATTTATTTAGATGTAAAATATTTACAGAAAAAAATATTGATTAATTTAACTTACTCAGTCGCTCTTCTAACTCCTGTATCTTCTTTTTGTATTCTTCTATATCTTGTGTATATTGTATTAACTTCTGTGCTTTAGTTCGCCGTTCTTCGTTTAATCTATCTTTATTACCGTAATACTATGCGAGAGCTTTCTCATTATTCCTTTTTCTCCTTTCGTCTCCTTCATATATCTTTGGTCGTAGCATCTTATATAATGTAATATTATTTTTATAAATGTAAATAATTATTTAATAATACATACCATTTCGTCAGCAGATAATTCATATCGCATACATGATAAAGTCAATCTGTTCATATATGTTTGTAGTATATCACATATTAAATCAAAATTTGGACTATCGCTATCTAAGAAATCTGGGATGTTATTGTTTATCCATTTAGACGGCACATTAAAAGCAAATTTATTTTTTATATCTTTTTCAGAAACAGATGTCTTAGGAATGACATGTAAATTAGGTGAGCTCACATTTTTACATATCGGACACACTAAATTATTTTCCAGATGACACGGCACACAAGTTGAATATTGACACTTACAGCATCTTCTCAAAACATCAGCAGTATCAAAACAAATATTACAACTGAATTGCCAGTATCACCTTTTAGTTTCTTTATCAATACTAATGTTATGTGCTTATGTGATACGATGGCTTCACTTGCTTCCTTATATTAGAATGAAATTGCAGAATTATGTTTTATAAAATCATTATGCTCGCATTTTACGGAATAATATAATATATCAGTCTTAACATCTTTGATGTCTTCTAGTTTATGAACTCCACGAACAACTCCAACATATTTAAGCTCTTTAAATTTGTCTAGAACTAGCTTATTTAAATCGCTAGCACACTTGATTTGTTTTCTCTTGTTTGGCATCTTATATATATGTAATATTATTTTTATAAATGTAAAATATTAATTGAAACCGAAAAAGATAATTTTTAATTTGTAGAAATTTTGCCGTCTGTGGTGGGCTTTGAAATTAATTACGATAGCCAAAAGGGTATTGTCAGCCATACTTCCATGGGCAATTTTGCTTCGGGAAGCCGGTCTGCCTTGGACAACTTGACCACATAACTTTTTTTGTCGCAGTATGAAAAAAACGGGGATTTAGAGTAAAATCTCTTATTACGACCAACTATGTAAACAATGGCAAACTATGGCAAAATTCAAAACGAAGAGGGGGGTGGGGGGGGGGGGAGGCTTTGAATCACCCCCCCTCTTGCCTGTCCTTTTTATTCCAAGTCTGCAAGTGGCACCTGACCCAATTTGGCCAGGCGCGAAACGGTACACGAAACGGCAGTAGACTGTAGTCACGAAACGACACTGGCCTGGGAAAGGGGGACCAGAGCCTGGACAAAATTGAGATGGGTTTGGCAGGGGCTTGACTGGGCCGTTTCCTCTCTACAGTCACCCTATAGCCTGTAGAGAGGAAACTGCCCAGTCAAGCGCCGGCACAGCCAAACCCACCTCAACCAAGACAGAAACTCCCCAATATCACCGTAGGCTGGCTCCCTTTCCTCTCTTAATTGCAAGGAGCCATGGTCACGCCTGGCTAATCCCTTGAGGTTGTATCCAAATCCAACACTGACCCCAGACCAGTAACTTCTTTCACACCTAATCCATATATCAAATAACAAACTAACGTAAATACAGGTGAAAGTCAAGTATAGATGATATTTAATCACATCCGACCTAGTCCTAGTACTAGTAGTAGTCGACTTCCAGGTAGTCACTTTACTAGCTCTAGTCACTAGTAAGATGTTAATAACTCAAGAGTTAAAGTCTGAGTGATATTAATACTAGTAATACCAACTGGCACGCTGAACTTTTTTATTCAGTTGCGTCCATTGTGAATCGGGAGTAGCAGTGACAACATTTTTATTAATATCTTATCATTTAAATAAATAGAAAAAATACTTCTGGCGGAAAGGATGAATGAGAAGCGACGAAGAGCGAGAAATCAAATAGTGTCAAGAGTGCAACCGATGTATAGTCAGATAGTACCGATGTCATGCCTGTTACATAGGACACTCGACAAGTTTTCAAAAATCGTGCTCAACATTTTCGTATCTCACATATTGACTGAGAAAAAAAAACACTAATGCGGGCAGCGGACAATGTCTGCTATTAAACTAAGCGAACTTGAAGATCGGTAGCAATACTAGTGGAGATATTGAAATAGCAAAGTCGTCAGAGTGCTTTGATCGTATCGTTCTTCATCAAGATCGTAGTGTTGCAATAACGCGAAAGCCTTCGTTCACAAGCTCACAGTAAGACATTTCAAACGACATGCTCGCAGTTTTTGTTCCCCAAATATTGCTGTTGACATTCAAGACAACAAAAAAAATTGATTTTTCTGTTTTGGTTGGAATTTCAGTTTTGGTTGGAATTTTGATTTTGGGTGAAAATTTGAATTTTTCAAATTAACGGCTATATTCGTCCGCAAAATATCGTAAATTTTCGCGAAATGTTACTGTTAAATTTGAAATTTTGAATTTTTGTCACAAAAATGAAAAACTGTCACAAAAATGAAAATCTGACACAAAAATGAAAAACTAATTTTTGTTGTTGTCTTGAATGTCAACAGCAATACTGCTTGAGAAAAACGAGATCAATGGACAACTTTTCCACTTGATTGTCAAGAACGATGTTAAGTTTAATTTCAAGCCAACAAACGTGCCCCACCCTATTCGGGTGAAACATGGCCCTGAGTTGAGCTAACATTTAGGCTTAAGAATTGAGCTGGAAACAAGCTCCCTCCCGTAGCAATAAGTCGAAGGTTACAGGCTAGTTATGTAAGCGTGAGAGGATAGTCTACCAAAATACACCACCCACAAGGAAAAGCAAACGCTCTAAATTAACACTATGTATAATATTGGGCTCGTTACATTCTATTCACCCGACATTTCGGTTCCGGGTGCGACCTTGCCGACAATATAAGTGGCAAAAGCAAAATCGGCCAACTTTGATCAAGACATCCTCCATCAATCGTGGTACTGGTGACGACCATGCTGAAACTCTCCTTTGAAAGATCAGGACAAGAGCTTTCTAATGCCGTGCTCAGCATTTTCGAACCTCAAGTTGAGACTGAACGAAAAAATTGAGTCCAAAGCTCGACGGTTTTGCCTCTTGAACGCCAAACCAGGTCAGATTTTCAGGCCACAAACACGAGCACGAAACACTTACTAGTAAGGCGCAAAATCAGATTTTCCTAGTTCTCAAGTACAAACGAACAAAGAATTCAAGCGCTTCGACTTCAACCAGTCTTTGAGTCCAACACATATGTCTTGGCTCATGGGATGCTTGTCGTTGCAAAGCTTTGAAACGAGCTACTGCATAAGCCACAACTAGAAGAACTGGTTGAAAGAACATGAAGGACTGCAAATTCTTCACGTTACTGAAGAACTAGACACTACTAGTAGGGTGGTGTATAAGGGGCCTCAGGCTGTAACATGCACAAATGAAATTAGACAGTTTTTTTTTCCTTGCATACAACCTTGCACATATGAACTTGCGACAATTTTTTTTCCCCCAGAACGCAGGAAAGTATTTGTCTCGAGCACGAGAGACAGTACGAAAAAGATGGAAGGAGGTCGTAAAAAGAAACAACAACAACAACAACAACCAAAAAAAAAAAAAAAAAAAAAAAAAAAAAAAAAAAAAAAAAAAAAAAAAAAAAAGGAGAGAGAGAGAGAGAGAGAAAGAGAGAGAGAGAGAAAACAAGTAGAGAAGACGGAGAAAGAAAGGAACGAGAGAAGAACAAGTAGGAGTTTGAGTTTGATCTTCTCATCGCTGTGATCGTGGTTGTGATTGCTCGGTCATGGGTAACGGGGCGGAAGAGCTGGGTGAGCACCCCGATGCCCGTCTTATGAAGAATACGAAGTAACAAGTAGAGAATATGAAGAGAAAGGGACGAGTAGAGAAGAAACGACTAGGAGTCTGATCTTCTCATCGTTGTGATTGTGATTGGCATGGGTGAGGGGACGGAAGGGCTGCGAGGGCGTCGCCCTGCTGTGCCATGAAGTGTAAGAATAAACAAGTAGAAAAGATGAAGAGAAGGAACGAGTAAAGAAGAAGTAGGAGTTTGATCTTCTCGCTGTGATGGGTGATTCCTCAAGAGAAGGGGGCAAGAAGAGAAGAAGAAGGAAGATTTTGATCTTCTCATCGCTGTGATTGAGACTGCTCGGTAAAAGGCTGAACCATGTGCTGAACTATGTGCTGAACTGAAGGGCTAGGAGGGCGGCCCCCTGCTGCGTCATGCTGCATGGGCAAGCTTACCATCGGCAAACTCGCCTTACTAGTCCTGGAGCTTGGCAAGGTGTCCCGCTCACGATCACTGTCACGATCACTGCTGCTGCCGCTAGTGGGTGTCCCGCTGTTGTTGTTGTTGGACCTGCCAGAATTGCTGAGGTTGCTGTTGTTGCTGTTCAAATTTCTCAGATTATTGCTGCTACCACGAGGTGTACTGCTGTTGCTACCCAATGGAGTAGTAGTATTATTACTGTTATGGCTGCCGTTGTTATTGTTATTGCTGTTGTATTTGTTGCTGCCGTTGTTATTGTAGTCGTCGGCCTCGTCGCTGGTAATCTGGAATGGAACCCCGCGGTTAATGGAGTGACTAGTCTCGTTGTTGCTGCCGATGCTGATGCTTCTGCTGCTG
>WBZZ01001902.1:172500-177500 GCA_019918135.1 Paulinella micropora
CCACCGCTTTATCTTTCTTACACAAACTCATTGTCAAGTGTTGGACAACTGATGTAGCTAACAGCTGGGCCCACGCTGCTATCTCCCTCCTTCATAAGGACGGCGATCCACTTCAGGCCTCAAACTATCGTCCGATTGCTCTGACAAACTGCTCGGGTAAGGTATTTTTCTCTTTGTGGTCAAAACGCCTAGAGGGTTTTCTGCTGGATAACAAATACTTTGACAGAGCAAAACAAAAGGGTTTCCTCCGTAACGTTGCAGGATGCCCCGAACACATTGCTACCACAAAGGCTACCATCAGAAATGCAAAAGATCACTATCGCCAACTGGTCATAGCATGGATTGAACTACACAACGCTTTTTGGAAGCGTAAATCACAACTTGATCCAGTTCGCTCTCTGGTGGTACCACGTGCCCCCTATGTTGCACGCATAATCTTCTTATATTACGAACTCTTAGTAGCCACAATCGAAGGGAAAGAATGGTCATCAGAACCCTTCGTTTTTGCTGTGGGCGTCTTTCAAGGATGCTGCATCTCTCCTCTCCTTTTCAATATAGTTTTCAATCCACTACTTGACCTCCTATCATCGTTGACCAAAAACAACGGTTACCACTTCAAACATAAGACCTCAACGGATGAAGTAATCGTGCACGAAGCTGCCTATGCTGACGATCTCAAACTACACAGCCGATCCACGAAACACTGTCAATCGTCCATCAACATGATAGACAAATTTCTGTCATGGACCAGAACAATGGCCGCGAAACCGCCCAAATGCAAAAGCCTTGCTTTCAAATATTGGACTAAAGCCGACGACCATAAGGGTCTCAAACGATTAATGCCGATTTCGTTCCCACCTTTCGACCCCGCCCTGACTATTACTGGCAAACCAATTAACTTCATCGCTGACAAGCCTTTCAAAGACCTCGGATGGATTGTCTACCATGACCTCCGCGAAAACAAACAACGAGCAGAAATCCAAAAGAAGTTCATTCTTTCTATGCAAGCCATCGATAGCTGCTCGATCAATGGCTTTATGAAACTTTGGCTCTACCAGCACTATGCTGTCCAGTCACTTGCCTGGCCATTTCTCATTTATGACCTCTGCTTATCTTTCGCCAAAACCCTTGAGAAAATTGCGACCCGCTTCCTCAAAAAATGGGTCAATATCTACAAAAGAGCTCTGGTCTCCTGCCTTTACCGCCCACGCTCGAAATTCGGTCTACAGCTCCAGTCCATCGTCTCTTTTTACCAGCGACTTCAAATCAACCGTGCTCACATGCTGAAGTACTGCCCAGATAAACACCTCTCGTCCATCTATGCGATGAACCTGAGGAAACACGAAACCTTTCGAACTATCTGGAAACCAGAGCCTGTGCTCGAAAAGCTTGAGGCACAAGTTGATTTTGAATTCAAACATCGAGGCCAATCCGATCATCTCGGACTTGGCCATGGTCGCTACCCAAAAGAACATTCCATCACAGACCGCAAAGACAGGATTTTAGAATTAGCTGCTGAGACAATACTTGAGGCAACCACAGTGCATGACATGGACAAAGCCATGCAAGGGTGCTTTCTTCGTTTTGAAGACGCATGCCCCTTTGACCTCTCCTGGGCTCGCCTCATCGGAATCCGTAATCCACGCTTAATCTCTTGGGTCATCAATGCAAGCACAAACTCGGTTATTACCCCCGACCTTAGACGTCTGTGGGGAATCATTCCAACAAGTGTGCTCTCTGTTCTGGTCAAGCACATCTATGTCACATCCTCTCCGGTTGCCATGTTGCCCTCAAACAAGGCCGTTATACCTGGCGTCACGACTCTGTGCTCTGCACTATTGAAGCTCCCCTTCAAAAACACATCGAGAGCCATAACAAACGCTCCCGTATAGACGAAAATGAATCAAAGTCTATGTTTGTGAAAGAGGGCGAGCAGGAGTCTAAAGGGCAGTCATTTCATCGTCCATGCCTGCTTGACACCGCAAACGATTGGCAGCTCCAAACCCAGTACACCGGTTCTGAGCAAGCCTTTCCTGTCCACATCTGTGTCACTGACGTCCGCCCCGATATTGTCTGGTCATTGTCTACCAAGATATGTATACTGATCGAGCTCACGTGCCCGGTCGAGGAAAACATCCTTGATGCACGAGCCTACAAGACTAACCGATATAATGGGCTCAAATCTCAAATCGAGGACAACGGATGGACCTGCCACCTTCGACCAATCGAATGCGGGGCTCGCGGCATGGTATCGTTCTCTGTTTCATCGATGTTTCCGCGCCTTGGGTTTTTCACATCCCCAATCCAAATCCCTTTCCTTCAAGCTATCCTGCGTAGCTCGTTGCTCTTTTGCGATCTATCGCTCCTGTGCAGTCAAAAATTGGACTAATCTTCCTCTAGTCCGTATCGGTGACTGCATTCCGTCATAGCCGTCCAGTGTTGCATAGCCCGGGCTAGGTCCCTTCGGGGGTTTAGGCCTCATACAAGGTCATCATTGTAGCTTGCGCAAGCTTACGGTGCTCAAAACACTTGGACTAACGGCTTCCTTTTCTTTCTCTTCTTCCTTATCCTCCCCACTCTCCATTCCTAGATTGCCTTTTTCTTCAACGTCCTTCCTCCTCTTCTTTTTTCCAGAACACATTCTACCCGTGATTCCCACCGGACACATGCACAGTACACAAATTACTGTTTGATGTGGAACTGCGTTTCCTTTGCAAGGACTACATTCCTTTGCGACATCTAATCTATCTATCTATCTATCTATCTATCTATCTATCTATCTATCTATCTATCTATCTATCTATCTATAGATACCTCCGGTCGATGTAATGTTGTTTGAGTGGTTGGGAGCTCTGGGGGAGTTCGCTTCGCTGGTTGCACTGATCGGAGTAGAAGCCCCAGAAGGATAGCTATAGGAAAGAAAGGTTTATATCTATCTATCTATCTATCTATCTATCTATCTATCTATCTATCTATCTATCTATCTATCTATATGTATTTATTTATTTATTTCTTTATGACTGGGGGGTAAGGGGGGGGGACCGATTGTCAAATATAGACGTTACCTGGTCTGTCTGTCTGTCTACCTATTGTCACGTTGAAAGCTTTGTTTGAGTTAGTTCTGTTGGTGGCACTGAGACAAGGATTGTTTCTTATACAACATTTATTTATGTGTGTGTGTGTGTGTGTGCGTGTAGAGGCTCCAGAGGGATAGCTGGGAATAAGTAGCAAAAGAATGTCTAAATATAATGCTTATTTATTTATGTGTGTCTGTGTGTGTGTGTGTGGGGGGGGGGGGGGGGAGGGGGGGGGTGAGAGGGCAATTGCAACTCTGAATATATATGAATATTCACAGACATGAACTGTTTGATCTATCTATCTTGACGTTCAAAGCTTTGGGTGAGTTCACTAGAGCTTGATTTTGCTGGTGGCGCTGCGGAGAGTGGAGGAGTCAGAAGGATAGGAAGGTAGTTATCTCTCTCTCTCTCTCTCTCTCTCTCTCTCTCTCTCTGTGTTTGTGAGTGTGAGTGTGTGTGTGTGTGTGTATGTATATGTATATGTGTATGTATGTATGTATGTAGGTATGCATGTGTGCATGTATGTATGTATGTATATGTATGTATGTATGTTTATGTATGTAAAGCTGTGGAAGCAAGTAGACAAGAAATATTTTTATGTATTTAGTTATGTTTATCGATATATATATATATATATATATATATATATATATATATATTGGGAGAGGGGTGGGGGTGGGGATGGTGTGTGTGTGTTTGTGTGTATTGGGGGGAAGGGGGGGGGAAAGGGCTCTTGTAATGTTTTATTATTATTATTATTATTATTATTATTATTATTATTATTATTATTATTGTCATTATATTATTTTTTTTTTACTTGCTTTCCGGGGACTGATTGTTGGCAGAGCTGGCGGCGGATCCACCGCCAAAGGAGACATGGTGATGAGAAGGAGGTGTCCCATCCTGTACCAGTGCGGTGAGTAAGTCAGTGAGTAAGTAGGTAAGTAGGTCAGTAAGTAAGTAAGTAAGTAAGTGAGTGAGTGAGTAAGTAAGTAAGTAAGTGAGCAGGGTAGGCATGATGGTGAGAAGGAGGTGTCCCATCCTGTACCAGTGCGATGAGTAAGCGAGTGAGTAAGTAAGTGAGTGAGTAAGTAGGTAAGTAAGTAAGTAAGTGAGTGAGTGAGTAAGTGAGTAAGTAAGTAAATGAGCAGGGTAGGCATGATGGTGAGAAGGAGGTGTCCCATCCTGTACCATTGCGGTGAGTAAGCGAGTGAGTAAGTAGGTAAGTAGGTAAGTAAGAAAGTAAGTCAGTAAGTAAGTGAGTGAGTGAGTAAGTAAGTAAGTAAGTAAGTAAGTAAGTGAGTAAGTAAGTAAGTAAGTAAATGAGCAGGGTAGGCATGATGGTGAGAAGGAGGTGTCCCATCCTGTACCAGTGCGGTGACTAAGCGAGTGAGTAAGTAGGTAAGTAGGTAAGTAAGAAAGGAAGTCAGTAAGTAAGTGAGTGAGTGAGTAAGTAAGTAAGTAAGTAAGTAGGTAAGTAAGTAAGTATGTAAGTAAGTAAGTAAATGAGCAGGGTAGGCATGATGGTCAGAAGGAGGTGTCCCATCCCGTACCAGTGCGGTGAGTAAGCGAGTGAGCAAGTAGGTAAGTAGGTAAGTAAGTAAGTAAGTAAGTGAGTGAGTGAGTAAGTAAGTGAGTGAGTAAGTAAGTGAGTGAGTAAGTAGGTAAGTAAGTAAGTAAGTAAGTAAGTAAGTAAGTAAGTAAGTAGGTAAGTAAATGAGCAGAGTAGGCATGATGGTGAGAAGGAGGTGTCCCATCCTGTACCAGTGTGGTGAGTAAGCGAGTGAGTAAGTAGGTAAGTAGGTAAGTAAGTAAGTGAGTAAGTAAGTAAGTAAGTAAGTAAGTAAGTAAGTAAATGAGCAGGGTAGGCATGATGGTGAGAAGGAGGTGTCCCATCCCGTACCTGTGCGGTGAGTAAGCGAG
>WBZZ01001902.1:182500-187500 GCA_019918135.1 Paulinella micropora
CTTGCGCAAGCTTACGGTGCTCAAAACACTTGGACTAACGGCTTCCTTTTCTTTCTCTTCTTCCTTATCCTCCCACTCTCCATTCCTAGATTGCCTTTTTCTTCAACGTCCTTCCTCCTCTTCTTTTCCAGAACACAGTCTACCCGTGATTCCCATCCCGGACACATGCACAGTACACAAATTATTGTTTGATGTGAAACTGCGTTCCTTTGCAAGGACTACATTCCTTTGCGACATCTCATCTATCTACCTACCTACCTACCTACCTACCTACCTACCTATCTATCTATCTATCTATCTATCTATCTATCTATCTATCTATCTATCTATCTATCTATTTTAGATATATCGTACCAGAGTTCTGTGTCATCGTTCTGGTACGATATATCTAAAATAGATAGATAGATAGATAGATAGATAGATAGATAGATAGATAGATATCTATTTTAGATATATCGTACCAGAGTTCTGTGTCATCGTTGTCGTTGTGTGAGACGCTTGGTTTACACACAGGCAGCGTGAACCAAAAACTACTCCCTGCGAATTCACACAAACAATAACTTGTAGGGAAAAAAAAAAAAAAAAAAAAAAAAAAAAAGAAAGAAAGAAACAAACAAACAAACAAACAAACAAACAGAAAATGACACACACGCAAACACATAATAAATGCATTAAAAGCACAGACAAACATACACAAATACATACACGTTAGACAAGCTTGTAATAAGCTTGTATGTCTGTCTGTATGTATGTATGTATGTATGCATGCATGTATGTATGTATGTATGTATGTATGTACCATAGCCTCCCTCCAGCAAACTTGGCCTATGTATGTATGTATGTATGTATGTATGTATGCAGGTATGCATGTATGTATGTATGTATGTATGTATGTATACATGTATGTTTGTATGTATGTATGTATGTATGTATGTATGTATATATGTATGTATATGTATGTATGTATGTATGTATATATGTATGTATATGTATGTATGTATGTACGTATGTATGTATGTATGTATGTATGCATGCATGCATGTATGTATGTATGTATGTATGTATGCATGTATACATGTATGTACGTAAATATGAGATAGTTGCCTGCGAGAGCAGCCGCTTGAGATGTCAGAGGGGAAGGTGGAGATCCAGGGCTTATCCGATGTAGCAGGCGGAGTGGCTACTGGAGCTACGTCAAACACATAACACAACATCATTGCAGTGTTTGTTTCTATGTATGAACTATGGCTTATGGAGCTACGTCAAGACATGACACAACATCCTTGCATGTATGCTTGCAAACGAGCTTGATTTAGATGAAATATATCTTGAAATATGTAAGAGTTCACGTGAAGTCTCAGTGTCATCCGCAAAATTCAATAAATCTTCGCTTAACTTTTCCATGTATGTATGATCCATGGCTTTTCGGGGGTGGCCTGCGAAGCCAGCGTGGCTACGTCCACACACACACACACACACACATGATCCATGGCTTTTCGGGGATGGCCTGCGAAGCCAGCGTGGCTACGTCTACACACACATACACACACACACACAAAAACACACACAATAAACAGGTAGATAGATAGAAACGTCGAAGGGGGAAGGTGATTCATGGCGTATCAGAGGTACCAGGCGGAGTGGCCAGTGGCTACGTCAACGCAACAATAAAAAAAAACAAAAAAAAAAAACAAAAAAAAAAAAACAAAAAAATCTTCGACACGGGTATGGTGAGGACAAAAAACAGATGTGCCAATTGCCAACTTGCCCCCCCCCCCCCCCCCTTTCCTACAAACTATTGTAAATTAGATGCAACAGACCTAGCTCGCGGCCTGCCCATGGCTTGTCTGGTGTGCCAGGAAGAGCCACCGTGGCTACCTAACTTACTGACTGACTTACTGACTGACTTACTGACTGACTTACTTACTCACTTACTTACTCACTCACTCACCTGCCCATGGTTTGTCTGGTGTGCCCGGCAAAGCCACCGTGCCTAGCTGATGGCCTGTCTGTCTGTCTGTCTTGTCTGTTTGTCTGCCTCTGTCTCTCTGTCTGCCTGCCTGTCTGCCTGCCTGTCTGGACCTAGCTGGCGGCCTGCTCATGGCTTGTCTGGTGTGGCAGGAAGAGCCACCGTGGCTAACTAACTAACTAACTTACTTACTCACTTTACTCCCTTACTCACTTACTCTCTTACTCACTTAACTTTCCTAATTACTTACTTACTTTCTCACTTACTCACTCACTCACCTAGCTGGCGGCCTGCCCATGGCTTGTCTGGTGTGCCCAGCAAAGCCACCGTGGCTAACTTACTTACTTACTTACTTACTTACTTACTTACTTGCTCACTCACTCACCTAGCTGGCGGCCTGCCCATGGCTTGTCTGGTGTGCCCGGCAAAGCCACCGTGGCTATAGCTCATGGCCTGCCTGTCCGTCTGTCTGCCAGTCTGCCTGCCTGTCTGACTGTTTTTCTGCCTGTCTGGACCTAGCTGGTGGCCTGCCCATGGCTTGTCTGGTGAGCCCGGCAAAGCCAACGTGGCGAGCTGGTGGCCTGCGGCACGGCTGCTGGGCACGGCCTCACTGGCCTGGAACAAGGAACAAGGAAAAGAACATTCTAAATATTTCATCGATCCATTTCATACATCCATTTCAGCCATCCATCCGTTTCATCCATCCGTTTCATCCATCCAATCGAACTTTTCATTTATCCAAACCGTCGATCGATCGATCGATCCATCCATCTATCCATCCATGCATGCCTATGCATACATGCACATACATACAGACCAGCTCAAGCCGGACGTCGGCACGGGAGCGGTCATCAGTGAATACCTACATGTATAAGTGAGAACGTAAACAATTAAATTAACACACGTTGATATTCGAACGAGTAAATAAATCATAAGGATCAGTACATAAATCATACATATATATATATGTATATATATATGTATATATATATATGTATATACATATACATATATATATATATATTATATATATATATATATTATATATATATGTATATTATAACAAGTTATTATTAGTACCGGACTGTCTAATTGCAACTGTGTTCCCATCGCCTCGAGAAACCTAAGGCAAGAAGCATAGTAATGATAGTAATAATAGTGATAATAGTAATAACCAGCAACAATAGTAATGATAGTAATAATTGTTGCAAGAATTACCTTCTGCACAGTACAATAGTAATAATAGTAATAATAGCATAGTAATGATAGTATATGAATATTTACAAGAGTAATAGTAGTAATAATAGTAATGAAACAATAATAATAGTAATAATAGTAATCATAACATAGTAGTAATAGTAGTAATCATATTAATGATAGTAGTAATAAACCTAGGCCAGATCCCGTTCCAAAGTAGCAATAATAGTAATGATAGTAATAATAGTAATAATAGTAATACAGTAATAATGGTAATAGTCAATGATAGTTACCTTCTGCATATAATAAACCCAGGCCGGATCCCGTTCCAAAGTGGCAAAAATAATAATGTAGTAATAATAGTAATAATAGTAATACAGTAATAATGGTAATAGTAAATGATAGTTACCTTCTGCATAGTAATAAACCCAGGCCGGATCCCGTTCCAAAGTAGCTCCCTTGATCACTAAAGATACAGATAGATAGATAGATATAGATATAGATAGATAGATAGATAGATAGATAGATAGATAGATAGATAGATAGAATAGAATAGAATAGAATAGAATAGAATAGATAGATAGATAGATAGATAGATAGATAGATAGATAGATAGATAGATAGATAGATAGATAGATAGATAGATAGATAGATAGATAGGTAGAAAGACATAGATAGATAGATAGATAGGTAGAAAGACATAGATAGATAGACATAGATAGATAAATAGACATAGATAGATAGATAGATAGATAGATAGATAGATAGATAGATAGACATAGATAGATAGATAGATAGATAGATAGATAGATAGATAGATAGATAGATAGATAGATAGATAGATAGATAGATAGATAGATAGGTAGATATAGATAGATAGATCACTGCACGCATACCTGAAGATGTATAAGCGATCCTGAGCAGTCACCCCTGGCCCTGTGGGTGTATGCATTTATGCATGCATATATGTATGTAAGTATGTATGTATGTATGTATGTATGTATGCACGTATTTATGTTTGTATGTTTGTAAGTATGTATGTATGTATGTATGTATGTATGTATATATGTACGTATTTATGTTTGTATGTTTGTAAGTAAGTAAGTATGTAAGTATGTATGTATGTATGTACGTATCTACATACCTGTGTCCGTGACTGATATTCGCACACGTTTTTTGGATAGATAGATAGATAGATAGATAGATAGATAGATAGATAGATAGATAGATAGATAGATAGATAGATGGATGGATGGATGGATGGATGGATGGATAGATAGATAGATAGATAGATAGATAGATAGATAGATACATAGATAGATAGATAAGTATATATACTATAATATTACACGTACATACATACAAACATAATAATAATAATAATAATAATAATAATAATAATAATAATAATAATAATAATAATAATAATAGTGTTCTCTGTCAATGGCTGATGCATTTCTGCACATGCGCCTCCATCGTCTCACCCGTGAGGGGAGTACGAAGAATTGACGATAGGCTCTAATGACACCCCCGCAAGGACAGTTCCAACACTTCCAGACGGACCGGTATGTTCAATGAAAATACTGGTCCGGACGGACCGGTATGTCCAATGAAAATACTGGTGGCACCGACGGGAATCGAACTGGCGACAGGGCCCAGATGGTAGAACTTGACCACTGGGCTATCACGGTGTCCAATAATAATAATAATAATAATAATAATAATAATAATAATAATAATAATAATAATAATAATAATAATAATAATCATAATAATAATAATAGTAATAATAGTAATAATAATAATAATAATAATAATAATAATAATAATAATA
>WBZZ01001902.1:205000-210000 GCA_019918135.1 Paulinella micropora
TATATATATATATATATATAGACAGACTCACCTGATACTGGGTCGATCTCGACGCAAACAGGACATGGGAATATAGACAGATAGATAGATATCCACTCACACACTCACAGACACGGGTAGATAGACAGATAGATACATACACACACTCACAGACATGGGAAGATAGACAGATAGATACATATACACTCACACACTCACAGACATGGGAAGATAGACAGATAGATACATATACACTCACACACTCACAGACATGGGAAGACAGATAGATACATATACACTCTCTCACTCACTCACACACACACACACATACACACTTAACCTGATACAGGGTCGCGGTATGCTCTTCGCGAACAGGACATGGGGAGGTAGGAGGAACCCCCCTACAAAGCAAATGCGAAATATTTCACCCACAAGATAGAAAGATGAATGAATGAATGAATGAACGAATGAATGGATGGATGGATGAATGGATGGATGGATGGATGGATGGATGGATAGATGGATGGATGGATGGATAACATGGGAGGTATGACGAGGTATAGATGGATTGCTGGCCAGTAGGTTGCATTGTAGAATACGGAGTCTTCGCCAGTGCAGGGTAGATAAGATAGATGAATAAGTTAAAACAAGGGGAGATATGATGAGATATCGATGTGTGCGATAGTAGGTGGACTGTGTAGTATGCGGAATCTTTGCGTGTGCGTTCTGCTGCTAAGGTTTGTTATGTTATGTTATGTTATGTTATGTTATGTTTATGTTATGTTATGTCATGTGTGATGTCATGTTGTGTGATGTTATGTTATGTTATGTTATGTCATGTTATGTTATGTCATGTTATGTTGTGTGATGTCTTGTTATGTTATGTTATGTTATGTCATGTTATGTTATGTCATGCTATGTTATGTCATGTTATGTTGTGGTATGTCATGTTATGTTTGTTATGTTATGTTATGTTATGTTATGTTGTGATGTTATGTTATGTTATGTTATGTTGTGATGTTATGTTATGTTATGTTATGTTATGTTATGTTATGTTATGTTATGTTATGTCATGTTATGTTATGTTATGTGATGTGATGTGATGTGATGTGATGTTATTTTATGTGATGTCATGTTATGTTATGTTATGTTATGTTATGTTATGTTATGTTGTGATGTTATGTATGTTAAGTTATGTTATGATATGTTATGTTATGTTATGTTATGTGATGTTATGTGATGTTACGTTATGTTACTTTATGCTATGTCATGTTATGTTATGTTATGTTATGTTATATTATGTTATATTATGTGATGTGATGTGATGTGATGTTACGTTATGTTATGTTATGTTATGTTATGTTATGCTATGTCATGTTATGTTATGCTATGCTATGTTATGTTATGTTATGTTATGTTATGATTACTGTGTAAAATGCGGAATCTTCGCGTGTGCGTTCTTCTGGCAAAGTCGTTTCCCAACCTGCCCAGTCGCCGTCGATCACCTACGAACGATAGATAGATAGATAGATAGATAGATAGATAGATAGATAGATAGATAGATAGATAGATAGATAGATAGATAGATATATAGATAGATAGATAGATAGATAAATAGATAGATAGATAGATAGACAGATAGATAGACAGATAGATAGATAGATAGATAGATAGATAGATAGATAGATAGATAGATATCTGGCAAGGTCGTTTCCCAACCTGCCCAGTCGCCATCGATCACCTACGAACGATAGATAGATAGATAGATAGATAGATAGATAGATAGATAGATAGATAGATAGATAGATAGATAGATAGATAGATAGATAGATAGATAGATAGTTAGATAGATAGATAGATAGATAGACTTCTGGCAAGGTCGTTTCCCAACCTGCCCAGTCGCCATCGATCACCTACGAACGATAGATAGATAGATAGATAGATAGATAGATAGATAGATAGATAGATAGATAGATAGATAGATAGATAGATAGATAGATAGATACAGATAGGTAGATAGATAGATAGATAGATAGATAGATAGATAGATAGATAGATAGATAGATAGATAGATAGAAAAGTAGGTAGGTGGACACGTAGGTAGGTAGGCAGGTAGGAAGGTAGGTAGATAGGTAGATAGCTCCTTCTGAGAAGGTCGTTTCCCAGCCTGCCCAATCGCCGTCAATCACCTCACGATAAAGAATTAGGTAGGTAGGTAGGTAGGTAGGTAGGTAGGTAGGTAGGTAGATTTCTTCTGAGAAGGTCGTTTCCCAGCCTGCCCAATCGCCGCCAATCACCTCACGATAGAGAAATAGGTAGGTAGGTAGGTAGGTAGATAGCTCTTTCTTCTGAGAAGGTCGTTTCGCAGCCTTCCCAGTCGCCGTCAATAACCTATGCAAAACATAATAGAACGTGTTACGTTATGATGTTATGCATAATTATGTTATGATATGATATGTCTGTTCCCAGCTAGTCCAGTCGCAGTCAATCATCTACGCATGTAATGTAATGTAATCTAATGAAATCTAATTAAATGTAATGTAATGTAATGTAATGTATTGTAATGTATTGTATTGTAATGTATTGTAATGTAATGTATTGTCACGTATTTTCATGTAATGTCATGTAATGTCATGTAATGTCATGTAATGTCATGTAATGTAATATAATGTAATGTAATGTAATTTAACGTAATTTCATGTAATGTAATGTAATGTAATGTATTGTAGTACTGTAGTGTAATGTAATGTAATATATTGCATTGTAATGTAATGTAATGTAATGTAATGTAATTTAATGTAATTTAATTTAATTTAATGTAATGTATTGTATTGTAATGTATTGTAATGAATTGTAATGTAATGTAATGTAATGTAGTGTAGTGTAATGTAATGTAATGTAATGTAATGTATTGTAATGTATTGTAATGCATTGTAATGTAATGTAATGTAATGTAATGTAATGTAATGTAATGTAATATCTCCTGGCAAAGTTTCCCAACCTGCGCAGTCGCCGTCAATCACTTACGATATACAGATTAGGTAGGTAATAGGTGATATGTTTGTTTGGTCTATCAGCGCTGCATATTCGAAGACATAGCTATCCCTTTCACCCCTTATGTTATCTTATGGCATGTATGTTATGCGTTGTTCTGGCAAGGTCTGTTCCCAGCCAGCCCAATCGCCGTCAATCAAACTACCTAGAACATGCCATAAAATGACATGACATGACATGACATGACACGTTCTTGTAACGTTTTCCAATCGGTAGGGTAGGGTAGGGTAGGGTAGGGTAGGGTAGGGTAGCGCCGTCAATCAACTACCTATAACATGCCATAATATGACATGACATGACATGACACGTTCTTGTAACGTTGTATTCTCGCATGATATGTTATGCGTTCTTCTGACAAGGTCTGTTCCCAAACCAGCCCAGTCGCCGTCAATCAACTACGTATGATGTAATGTAATGTAATGTGATGTAATGTGATGTAATGCCATGTAAATGTAATGTCATGTCATGTCATGCCACGTCATATTTTATCCTCCTTCCCCCCCCCCCCCTCCCTCTCTCTCTCTCTCATTTACCTCTTCTTGAAACGCAAAGGTGCGTAGCAACAGAAAGCTCTGCGTAGTACTGGACCTAGACACACATTACATTACATGACATTACGTTACATTACATTACGTTACATTACATTACATTACATTACATTATATTATATTACATCACATTACATTACATTACATTACATTACCTTACATTACCTTACATTACATTATATCATATTACATTTTAAATTACAGTACATTACATGACATTACATTACATTACATTGCATTTGCGTTTGCATTTGCATTTGCATTTTTGCATTTGCATTTGCATTTACATTTACATTTACATTTACATTTACATTTACATTACATTATATTACATTACGTTACGTTACGTTACATTACATTACATTACATTATATTGCGTTACGATGCGTTACATTACATTACATTACATTACATTACATTACAATACATTACAATACATTACAATACATTACAATACATTACAATACATGACATGACATATGAAATTACATTACTGTACATAACATTACTTTACATTACATTACATTACATTATATTGCTGCATGACATGACATGACCTGTAAAGACATGACATGACATGACATGACATGGCGTGACATGACCTTACACTATATTACATGACATTACATGAGATTACATTACATCATATATCATAACATACAGGAAGATATATAAATATATATATATATATATATGTATGTATATATATATATGTATATATATGTATATATATATATATAGAGAGAGAGAGAGAGAAGAAATGGCTGTATACCACGTCATGAGGGAGAGGAGAGAGAGAGAGAGAGAGAGAGAGAGAGAGAGAGAGAGAGAGAGAAGAAATGGCTATATACCACGTCATGAGGGAGAGAGAGAGAGAGAGAGAGAGAGAGAGAGAGAGAGAGAGAGAGAGAGAAGAAATGGCTATATACCACGTCATGAGGGAGAGGCGGGCCAGGTCGTTGTCTGAGAAAGCGACTACATAGATAGAAAGAAAGATAGATAGATAGATAGATAGATAGATAGATAGATAGATAGATAGATAGATAGGTAGATAGATAGATAGGTAGGTAGGTAGGTAGATAAGTAGGTAGGTAGGTAGGTAGGTAGGTAGGTAGATAGATAGATAAATAGATAGATAGATAGATAGATAGATAGATATGTTTAATCTATGGGCGTGGCTTAGCTTGAAAAGCCATGGCCTCCTATACTACCCCCGGACAAGAACTTTCAGCACCGGCCAAGCTGCTCACCAACCACTGTCTCGCTGTGGTTGGTGTCTGTGCCCAGTTCAAGCCGAAAAGTAGCCGAGCCCTTTTGAACTATACGGGACAACACTAGAACACTCCCCAGGAGCGTGTGCCCTAAGGAGATGATGCCACAAACAAGCCGAGGTTTCAGGAGTTCACGCTCGTTGTGAGT
>WBZZ01001902.1:230000-269939 GCA_019918135.1 Paulinella micropora
GGAAGGGGCTTTGTGCCACTCTCACCAAGTCCGCCGCACTGACAAGCACTAATTTTGGTTACAACACGATGATGTCTTCCATGTAAAACACGTGAGAAAAACACCCCTTCCCTTACGACAGTCGACAAATTTTACGGCTTGGGTCCTTCTCCCAAGATCCGGGTAAATTTTTGTCCTTAAGACAGTCGACAAATTGCACGGCTTGGAGTAGTCATTGTGATGTGTTTTGAGGGTGCAGTGGTCAAAATGGCTGATGGCGGGTGGAATGGTTTTCTTTTTATTTGTAGTGATCGAGTGACAAACTAACAGGAGACCAAACCATAGGAGGAATAAAAACATTTAGCAGTATAATAAATGCTAGTGCGGGTATTGATGTGAAAAGCCAAAGCATAACAAATGTTAATCTTGTTGATGGTGTGGATGTTTCAGTTCTTGATACTTCGGTGGTTAAACTAACAGGAGACCAAACCATAGCAGGGAATAAAAAATTTACATCAACTTTAGAAGTAAGTGGTTCGTCCAACCCTACTACTTTTGACGGCATTGGAATGGCCTTTGATACAAAAATAGGAATGATTGCAGCACAAAAAACGGCAACAGCGACTTGGTATCCGATACAAATAACGGGTTCGTATGTTGAGTTATATTCAGGCAATACTTTAATTATAACCGCAACTGAAACAACATTAAGTTTGAATAACAACAAAATAACGAACTTGGCAGACCCTTCCGCTTCAACAGATGGAGCAAATAAAAGTTATGTTGATACAAAAGACTGGCAAAATGTGAAACTAACAGGAAACCAAACCATAGCAGGAATTAAGACATATAGCAGTGGTGTTGAAATAACTGGAAATTCAATCAATTCAACAACAAAGGGCACATTCATCGTTTTCAATTCTACCAGTAATATCGGGTCAATTGCTAGTTTGGACTTGAAAACTGCAACATATTACAACTTTGAAATTTCTGCGAAAAAAATAAGTTTTATTATTGACGGGACGATTGTTTCGTGGTTTAATGCTACTGGCTTAGATTGTAGTAGTCGGATTGTTAATCTAGGAGCACCACAAAATGCGAATGAAGCGGTAAATAGGCAATATCTGGATGATAATTGTGTGAAACTAACAGGAGACCAAACAATAACAGGAAATAAAACATTTAATGGGGCGAGCACTGTGATAAAATATCTAACTTTAACGAACAATGCCGATTTTAATAATCAAACTATCATTAATGGTGGAAATATTACATATAATGGGGCGAGGATATTAAACCAAAATGGAGGAGATATATTCTTTTCACAGACATCAGGTGATTACCAATATTTCTTATTTACTCTAAATACTGCTACAAGTGGAACCGCAGACCAAAGAGGTTATGTATTTACGAATGTAGCATTTGATGTAAAAGGAGCAGGACTTTATATTTCAAAACTTTTGGATAATAAAAGTGCTTCATCTGACATTGTCCGTTTTAACAATGCAGGGGGTATGCGATTTTATGGAGCCTTAGATATGAACTCAAACAACATAACAAATTGCGGAACAATAACGGGAACTACATTAACGGCAACTGCTGGTATGACTACGACAACATTAACGGTAAGCGACAAAGTAACAACATCACTAACATCATCGATAAGCAGACCAATAATTATAGGAAACACATCAAAATCAGTGAATGGGGCGACAGGGGCTTAGAATTATACGGGGCTGCTGGTAATATCGGAGGGGCACACTTACAAGCAATAACAACAGCGGATGCTTATCAAACATTTCAATTATTAAACTGGGCACATGACAATATCAATTTATATTTTGATTGTTATTACAACGGGACGAGCATATTAACTTCTAACACTTCTTCAAATTTTCAAATAGCGAAATACTTAAACAAACTAAGTTTTAATTACAAAAACGGCGGAACACTCGGCCAAGCGATAACGATGACAGAGGCGATATCTATTGATACAGCAGGCTTATTAACGACAAAGGCAATAACGGCGAGCGACAAAATAACAACAGCACTAGGCAAACCAATAATTATAGGCAACTCAACAAAATCATCAAATGGAGCGACAGGAGGTTTAGAATTACGGCACAGCATCTAATTTAAATGGAGCACACTTACAAGCATTTGTTGCGGCCGCGCCGACCGCGGTAGATCTGGCGGAGCATGGGGCTGGGCATAAAAAGAATTTCTCGTCTGACGTAATTGAAGCAAAGCCAGGGCTTGGCTTGAAGCATGCCATAGAATATCAGCGTGGCCCGCTGGTCAAGCTCGTCTACGTGCGAGAGGAATTCGTGCTGGACGATGCGCTGGAAGGCTTGGCACACACGCGCGAGCCTGGCGGCCTGTCGGTAGTAGGCGCCGCGGGCCGCGACCCCAGTCTTTGGGGGTTCGGGGCCTAACAGAGCGAGCGCGACCTGGCGCAGCAGGGGTGCGCACAGGATGCGTTCCAAAGTGACGGGCGGCCTTTCGCTGATTCTGTTTAGCTGGGCCAATTGGCGCTCGAGGTCTTCTCGTGCCAGCCGGCGCCTTTTAGAAGGTCGGGCCAAACCGCTGGGCCACCAATTCTGGCCTGCAGCTGCACCGCTGCCTTTAGCAGCTCGCTAGCGGGGGCATGCTGCCCGCCTGCAGCCTGTGCTAGCGAGCTGGGCGGTTCTCCTAGTGTGGTCTTCCCTGACATGTGTGCGCTTTGCTTTTGGCTTTGTTTTTTTATGTGTGTGCTACCCCTTGGCGTTAGCGCTCTTTTTTATTTTGTGTGCTTTGATATCGTGCCGAGACCCCTCCTTGCCGAGAAAAGTGCGTCTAGGAGTGAGGGGGGGGGGGGGTAGGGGAGAGAAGGCTTCCCCATCTCACACACTCTCCTTCTCCCCTCCCCCCTTCCTTTCTTTCTCTTTCTCCCCCGCAAAGTTCTCCTACTGACAGGGGGGAAGGGAGAGGAATGATTCCCCTTTGTTAGTTTTGCAAATTGCTCATCACCTGATCTCTTCAGGGGGCAAGAGTTTTTATTAAACTTTTTATTCGAAAAAACATTCTTTTCCCCGGGGGGGGGGGGGGTGAGTGGGGAAAAAAGCTGTGGGAGCTGAAAGCGGCGCTTTTCAGCGCCAAGTCAGCGAACCCCTGCTAGGCCCCTGCTTAGCGCCCGGTGTGTAGCTTAAGACGGGCATCGCGGCTGCCTCTTCGTCTGAAAGAAAGCCACGCAGGCAGCCCCCCTTGAAGCAGCGGTTTCTTGACGCGCTCGATCGAGGGTTTGCGGCGCAGCCTGTTCTCCATGGCCTCGTACATCTCGCGGCCGCGAAGCTCGTCCGCGGACTGTCTTTGTTTCTGAGCTAGAAACAAAGCCTCTACTGCGGCTTGGTTTTGTTTGGCGCAAGCAATGCATTCCGCCTGTGGTCGCCAGCAACCGACATCCTGCAACACGTAGCCCCCTTCTGCCTCGCACAATTGCGTTTTGGGGCCCAAACGGACCTCGAGGCCTGCCACTTGCGGAAATTTAAAAAATGCCTGCCAGTGCTTTGTCTCCATTCGGCTGAGCGCAACAAACGCTGAAGGGCTTCCGCGCCCATCTATTATAGTCACGTCGGGCCTGTACTTAGCTTCCTCCTGCGTCAGGACAATGCGACCTTGGACCAGGGAGCCCAAAGCCTTTCCTAACGATGCACTGCACCCTTCGAATTTTTCCCGCTGGGCTTGGCGGCAGGCTTGCGCGGAACGGCACGTCGGCCACGCGAAAGTAATTCTTGACAGCTTGGACTGAATAAACTTCATGGCTAACAGTTTTTGAAGCTCCTCCACGCCATGAGCTCTGGCGTCTTCCGGTTCAAGCGGAGCCAAATGTCGGAAGTGTGGGAGGCTCTTGTCATCCGTGGGTGCAAGCACAAGGGTCAGCGGCTTTTGGCACTGCGGGCAGCTGAGTTTGTCCCTCCATAACTCTTGGTTTGACAGCGCTTCCTGTACGGTCACGAGACGGTCGGGCTCGGCTCCTTTGTTCCACACGAGACATGCAAGCGGTACTAGCAAACCCTGCGCACTAGTCGGTAACAGCTCCGGTGCCTCTGTTGCCAAAAAACGCTGAGGATCCATCAGCGGTTAAGGTGGTGATGTACGTTTGAGAGGTGCTGGTGCGTTGTGCCCCTTTATGTGAAAACGACGGTGCGCAAAAAGATCTGCGCCCTTGTGTTTTTTTGTAATGCCTCTCTCCTCCCTTCCCCCTTTTTGTGAGACAGTCTTTGTCAAGGGGGGGGTGGGGGGGGGGGGTGCCCCCCCTCCCCTCTCCAACCCGACCTCAGGCGGAATGCATCGCTTGCACCGAAAAAAAGCAAGCAGGGCAGCGTTATCTCAGCAGCTAACAGCACTGGGTAGAACACGCCGCCTGGCAAACACAAATTCAGCGAGCAGGCAGCCTGGAAAAACAGATCAGAACAGAGTCGGCTGCTGAGCAGGAGCAAGAACGCGGCGGACCCGGGGCGCCCTCCATACAAATCCAGTGCGGGGGCTGTACGGGGGCTAGTATTGTTAGTCAGGCAGAGTTGAGGGTCTGCCCGTAATGCCGTCAGGCCCGGCTCTACGTCTGCGTGCGCAAGAGGTGCGAGGCTTTGTCCAAAAAGAGGAAGAAACAAAAAAAGAACTTTTTTAATTAAAGAAAAATATTTAACAAAACTAGCCAGACAATCAGTCAGTCGCCAGGGCAGGATAGACGAGGGGGGGGGGGGGGGGGGCAGCCAGAAAGGGGGGGGGGGGGGGGGGAGGAAAACAGACAAAGAAAAATAATTAACTTCGTCCTGGCTGGCTCTTATTTTTTTTTCTTAGCTGACTGCTCACACTCGTTCTTCCCGGCTCCGCCTGGTCAAGGTCAAAACTCCCGGTCCCTTCCCCCCACTACCTTTGTCTCCTGCCCGGCCCGCGGGGAAGAGGGCAGTGTTTTTTGCCGTGTGGTGCACACGGGGCTCTCACGGGCTTTCTTCATGGTCGAGAACCAGGACCACATCGCGCGCGGCGTGACGGATCCGATACTGCACTTTATCCTCCAGAGCGAAACACACATCTACGAAGCCCTGGCACAGGCCCTGCACTGCGGACGGCAGCCGCCGCCGCGGCCGTGGGTGCCGATCTGTGCCCAGGCACACCCAGGTCCGTCGCCGGAATCTCGCAACCCCCCCCCCCCCCCCTCCCCTCCCCCTCTCACTCGCTCGCGCGCGCTTATTGATCGTCGTGCTGAGCTTATGCGTCTGTGTGTGCGTCGCAGCGCACGATCCGGGGCGCGAGCTGGTGTTTTTGGATATTGGTGCCAATGCGGGCTTCTACACTCTCCTTGCTGCTTCGCTCGGGGTCAGTTGTCTCGGCCGAGCCCCAGCCGCACTGTGTGGCCATCCTCAAGGCCGCGGCCGCGGCCAGCGAGCTGCATCGCATCCAGCTGCACAACGTACTGGTAGGCCGGGAGACCCAGCGCGCTTTCAGGGCCGTGCGCATGCGCAACAGCTGCTTTGGCACTTGGCCTTACGCGGCTGCGCAAGAGGACGCCGCCGTCCGCCAACGTCAGCGTTGTGCTCTAGGCCTGGGCCGGCTGGACCGCGCCGGTTTGTACGCCCTGGTGCACGAGCCCACCCAGGGCCACTGGCTCACTTTTGATTTTCTCTTGCTGTTGCCCCTGTGACATCCTGTCGTCCGATCTGAGAATCGGGGAACGGGAGCAGCAAAGGGGAAGGTGCGGGGGGGGGCATCTCTGCTGCCAGCGGAGGGGGAGGGGTGCTCCCCCCCCCCCCTCACCAACCGCCCTTCTTTCTTCTTTTCCTTCCCCCCCCCCCCCCCCCTCCCCTCTACTCTCCTCCCCGCCTCGTCCCGACTAAAAATGAACATACAAGTTCAGTGCGGCGCTTGTACGGGGGCCTGCATCGTCAGTCCAACAGAGCTGAGAGTGTGCCCGCAATGCCGCGAACCCCGGCTCTACTTGTGCACGCGCAAGAGGTGCTTTGCGTAAGTATGCTTCGAGTGCGGCATTGACACGAGACTACACGTGTGTCTCTCCAAGTGCTTGAATGGCTGTATCATCACAGGCGAAGGCGGCGCCGGCGCTAGTAACTCGCGAGCGAAAAGCCTTCGCCGGGCCTCCGGCCAGCCGGCTAAGGCTAGCAAGGGCAAGGCCGCTGCGCAGGCAACAGGCTTGCTGTCGTGGATACGGGGAGCACCCCCAGCTAGCACTGGCGGGGTGGAAGAGGAGGCGAAGAAAGAAGTTTTTCAATAAAAAAAACACAAAATTCAAATGACAATCGGCCGCCCTCTCTCGACGTTGGGGGTTCTCATTGACTGCCCGTCCCCCCCCTCCCCCCTCTTTCTCCCTCCCTGCTCCCTCCCTCCAGAGAGGAGGGGGGAGGGCAGGGGCGCTCTTTGAGCCTAGTTTATAAACATCAACATGCCCCTGGATATGGGTGGCGACGCAAATCAGGCCTGGCACCCCTCGCCTCCTGCGGGGAGGCCGCCCCAGCCTAGGCCCCAGAAACGCCAGGGTGTCAACGCGAAAAGTGAATCTACGGCAAAGCTCGAACGCTTCGATTCAGGGCAGCGGTCATATCGGTATATCAACCTAAATGGCCTTGGCGCCGAGGAACTTGCGTTTCTGCGAACACTGCTAAATGAACAAGCTAAAATCTCAACCAAGGAATCACCGCCCACGCTGGTTTTCCAAATGAACGACGGTCTCTATACCAACCCACGAATAGAAGAGCGCTGGGACATCCGGAACTGGCAAGAGCCGCCGATTGATGACTGGGTTCACCGGGTGACCGCCCAGCTACCTCGCCTGCGACCCAGCCAAACCAACCCCCCGGTGGCGTGGCTGGCACTACCAGGGCCATCGGGCCAGAACGCGGACGACACCGTTCGTGCAACGAACGGCACGAGCTGCGTTGTCCGCGACCTGTCTGCCGACGGGGCGATTTTGGGGCGAGTGATGTACCCACGTACGCACGTGAGCACTGCGCGGAGGTTGCGTTGAGGCTCAACTAGGGCATACGCGGTGGTTGTCCAGTAGTCTCTGGTTGCAGATTTAAAGACAGGAGGGGTTGGCATTGGCGAGAAGGCCAGCAGTCTGGCCGCCTGGCCTGTCGACGTTCCGAAAAAAAGGAGAGCGCTCCGCACTAACGTAGGAAGGGCGGCAACAATATAGTGTACTAGCGCCTGGGCTTACCAGTGGGTAAACGGCATCTTGTCGTGCCAGGGCTTAGGCTCAGGGGAAGCCCCGACTTGGATAAGGCAACTGCGTCCCGAGCCCGTCTGGCTTCAGATGGAGCTGGAAACAGCAAGCCCGTGGCCGTTCAGCGACAATATTCCGCTTAGAACCGCCCTTACCTGTGGCGGGGCTTTGGTGCTGTTCCAACAAAGCATGGACGTGAGATCAGATTCCCCGAACCTTGCTGCACTTCTGACCTCCGGGCCGCCTCGTCGGGCCTTCCCCTCGGCCACAACAAGTCTGTCCAAAAGGCCAGGGACCGCACAGCACGTCGCTTCAACCGTTACACACACACACACAGAGAGACCCCCGCTGACGACGCTGAAGGCAAAACCTGGATTTAATAGTGAAGAGGAAGCGAAGAAAGAAGTTTTTTTAATTAAAAACAACAATGACACTCGTTACTGCTACCAACAGTAGCAAATCCGAGCGTTGTGAAACACTCTCCATTTCATTCCAATCTATACTCAGGGAAGAGACTTTGCAAAGCCCCCTGAAGCTTTTTTAGCCACTCTACCGGTTTCTCTTCTAGGTCGTCATCCGGCGGGGGGCCTCCGGGGCCTTTTGGGACTACATGGAACCTAGCCCTCTCCCTTGTCATTCTTCTTTGTTGCAGTAATTTAACTATATATTCAAACCTTCCCGGGGGGGGGGGCGCCCCCCCCCCTCCAAACCTTCCCCCCCCTTGCCCAGTGCTAGGTTTAGGTCTAAAAATCAGAGAGCTGGGGCAGTCAGGGACAAAAGTAGCGGGCGCGAAGACTAGCCTCAAAAAAATAAAACAATAAAGAATGTTTGTGCAACCAAGCAATGGAGCCGAGACCCGGGCGGCCAAGAGACGGCGCCTGGATAAAATGTCACAGGCACTACCTCTGACCTTTGCTCGTGCAGGTGCTGTAGCTCAAGCACGGCTGTGCTCGTCAGTCGGTACAGCCGGACCTGTGCGTGCCTCGAGAAAGAGGAGGCAGACTCTGCGCCGAGGTGGCAGCGCGTGTTCTGGCAGGCGACGCTAGTGTGTATGCCCGGCGCCCGGAAACTTGCTGGTCGGAGGTGATTACCGCCCCCTACATGCGCTCAGCCAACGAGCACTGGCTGCGCTTCCAGTACTACGGGCTGTCAGGTTCGCAGGTATCGAACGAAGCAACCCTGCGGGCCGTCGCGGCAGGCCACTTGGCGGTCCGCCTGGTATCCACGCTGCTGCCGCTCGCGGTGACAAAGATCTGCAGGGACTATCTTGCGCCCGCCCCCGTGGACGACATTGACGCGAAGACGTGGATCGCACTAGCGTACCTAGGCAGGCAGAAACTATACAACCTCACAGGCATGCCAGCCATGGCGAAGCGGCACTTTTTCCGCTACGAGCTGAGCGACGACGAGAGGGAATTGTGGGACGATGAGTGCGCTCTGAAACAGAGCTTGGATGACGCTCTGACGCTTCCCTACCTTTCTCCCGTAATAGAATATATGGTATCGCCAGAGACGATGCCGGGCCTGCGGGCACAGCACGAGCAAAGGGCCTGCCAGCATTTGCAATAACAGGCGGCCGTCCACAACCAGAGGCTTGCTCGATTCCGTGAAGCCGTGGAGTCTCTGATCCGCCGCGAGCTCTGAGCGCTCCCGAAGCGTTCGGCGGATCATTGCGATAAAAGTTGTTTTTTAATTTTTAAAAAAAGGCCGCGGTAATGTCTACTCCCCAGCGCGCTGCCGCAGCAGCGCTAGCGTCCAGCGGCAGCGGGCTGGGGAAGCCAGTCTGCGGATTGGTTTTGGAGCGACAGGAGCGCTAGGGCAGTGAGTGCCATCTTGCTGGTAAGGCTCAAGCAGCATTAGACAATTTCAGCGCACGGATGAGGGCTAAGGCTCTGGGCCGAGCTCTCGCTGCTCAGCAAAGGCGGCGACTTCAACCGGACAACACAGTAGGTCTCCCAGAAACCAAAGCTGGAAAATAAAACAGACTCTAGCCCAATGGCAACAAGGATGATAAGCTTGACGTTTTGCTCGACTCCGGCGGGGATTTCGAGGCTGGCCACGACCCCCCCCCCGGCAGCAAACCACAGGGGCAAGAACGACAGAACGAGCAGTAGCCACGAAAGTGCCCAGCACGCCAGGGTCACGGCCCGCAGCGCAACTGCGCCCCCCTGTGGAGTGTTGAGCTTGGCCCTTGCTTCGCTGGTGTCTTCCTTTAGACTATCAGTTATATTAAGGGATTTAAATACCTCATCCGATGAGACCCTCCCCCGTGGCGGTGTTTCTTCCGAGAGTAGCCCGGTTGACTCAGGCCCCCCGGCAGCATTACTTTCAGGTTCTGCAACCCAGTAGCGCCAGGCGAGCAAGGGGGCAAGTCCCCCGACCCAGACCATAAGGTTGCAGAGTACAAACGTGACTGCCAACGCTGGCACCGAACGCTCCCCCGCCAGCAGCTGCAGCTGTAGCAGCATCAAGGGTGCAGTGATTGAGTATTCTAGCTAGCGGGCTGCCTGGGGATACGAGCGGAGCGCCGGGTTACAGCAGCTGTCCAAGAGGCAACACTGGACCAAGTAGAGGCCACACTGGACCAAGTGACCTACTGCAGTGAGGGAATGGAAGGCCACCGACAGACCCCATAGCGAAACGCCGGGACCGATACTTGCGAGCTCTAGCCAGCCGGCCGGCCGGGTCTGCGCGGCGCCAACCCCCTCGCGCGGGAGGCCAACTCTTAAGGTCACGATAGAGGTCTGAGCCAGTGGCAGGCTCTTGGCAAAGTCTAGTGGGCCTGCCACCTGGAGGATGGCAAGCACCAAGTGGGCCGCAAAAGCTAAGATATTGAGCCCATGGCCAAGGACAACAAGCCACGAGCAAGGCCCGGCTGAACTTCCCACCGCTGTCGTAGTACCACCAGTATTCTTGCGCCGTCTTTTCGACGAGGTCATTGTGTGTTATATATACACATGTTTAAAAAGCAAGGTGCACCCTCCCCCTGCCCCCAGCCCCGCGCTGGGGGGCGGAGTTGGGGGACAAGGGGAGGGGGGGGGGGAGAGGAGAGAGAGGGAGAGAGGAAGGGGAGAGGGGGGGGGGGGGCGCCACATGTCGCCCCCCCCTCTTCATTTTCAGGCCTTTGTTTTCTCCTATCTCTGTCTTTTTTTGGGGCACGTGCGCCCGAGGGGTCGGTATATGCCTAAGCGTGTGCCTCTTTTCTTCCCCCGGTGCTGGCCTAAAAAACTCGTAAAAGAAAGGAAGATGGAGTTGGATCAATATAGGCGCGAGATGAAGGAAAGAGAGGCGCTCCTAACACAATGGCAGCTGAGCAAGGCGCGAGCGACGACTATGAAAAAGAGTGGCAGACCGAACAGATGTGCAAACGTGAGAGCGCAGCTCTAAGCGAGTGGGAAGAGGCCCAGCTTGAACAATGGGGAGGATATGCTGCCGGAGGGCGGTATGCTGCCGGGGGGCATGCTGCCCCCCGAACCCCCCCTGCCCGAACTCCTTCTGCCCGACCTCCCCTGTCGGAGCAACGCCTCGTTGCTCAGACTTCCTGCTCAAACGCCACCTGCCAGAAACCTTCCTGCTCCCTTGCCAGCGCCGGGGCGTGCTGCAACCCCAGCCCTCCCTGCCTCTCCGCCTCAAGTCCGCGCCAGCGCTGTGGAGCTAAAGCTAGAGTTTGAACGAGCCATGACAGACTTTACAGTGCATGGTCGTGAGGCGGCGGCGACGGAGCGCCTGAATCGGGCGGGCATATCCTGGGACATGGCGGCGCAGTGGGCGGTACAAGGCGGGCAAGTGACTGCCGAGGAATTTTGCGAGAACCTGTTGCTAGAGGGAACTAGGTGGGAGGGGGAGAAAGAGAGATGGGTATGGGGAAACGGCCGGTAACGCCAAGCCGAAGCTCTCGCCTAGTCCTTCCCCCCCCCCCCCCTCTTCTCCCCCCTCCTCGTCCCCACCTCCCCTCCCCTTATCTTTCCTTTTCTCCCTCCTCCCCCTTTTTTCCCCCTCTCTCTCTCCTGCCCTGTCCCGCAAAGTCTTTGGGCAGGGTTAGTAAAAGAAATCACAAAATTAAAAGAAAAAAAAAAGATAAACCCTATTGACTGTTCTTTGTATACGACAGAGGAAAAAGAAGATGGCAAGGCAGAGGCAAGCTGCCGGCCCAGCAAGGGTCAAGCAGGTTGGGTCAAGGGTCGAAAGAAGAGAAGGCGCCAGCGGGTTGGGATGGACCGGCGGCTGTAGGTACGCCGGTACTGCAAGGTACATGCTCAGGGCTGTGCAACGATTTGGTGCTGCAGGGCTGGAGCATGCAGCAGTTAGATCTGAAGCATACAGATCAGAGCCGAGACTTCTACACCAAGCTGGCGAGCTTGGTGCGCCATCATGATCGGGGTCCTGGTTCTGGTCCGGTGACGGAGTCTGATTTGTGTGTGGGCCACCCGGAGCTGTTTCACCATGGCTTTTTGCAAACTCTGCGGCGCGAGCTAAATAAATTGGTGACTCAGTCCCTGGCGTCGTGGGTGTGGCTGGTATTAGAGCAGGGCTCGCTCAGCGGGCAGTGGAGCTTGGAGCAGCTGGCCGACACGGTCGTGTACGTGCGGGCACGCGCCCGGCAGCACGGTCCTGGGAAAAGGGGCACACGCTCGGCTGCAACGGCTGGGATTATTATTTTGAGGGTTTTCTGCAGCTAAGCGGAGAGCACCCGTACGAGCTAAGCGCCGTTAGCTGGTGGGATTTGTGTGAGAGACTAGGCCGGAGCTTGCAGCAGCCGAGCGCGCTGGGGGGGTCGTGGGCCAGCCTGCGGGACACGGTTCTGTCTTCAGCAAAAAGGCAAAAAGCCGAGGCACTGTTGGTCAAGGAAAAAAGCCCCTCGTGCCCTCCCCGCACGGGGGCGCAGGACATTGAGGAAGAGATGGAGGAGGAGATCCTTCTGCTCGAGAAGCGCGTGCTAGAGGAATGTCGTGCTAGAGGAATGTGCCTACGTGTTGGCTAAGCCGCACGCCTTTGTGTGTGACGCGGGGCCGCGGGTGACCAGCGAAAGGCTGTATCGGCCGTTGGTGTTAGGCAGTGTCCCCCCCGCGGTGGCAACCTGGCCCTGGGAACGTTCCCCGCCGTTAGCGTCGGTGCTTCAACCCAAGCCGAACCCCAGCGCTACGGGTGTAGCCGGAGCCCGCGCCCTTTACATCCAGGCCCTGCACAAGTATCTACAGAAGCACCCGGACTGTTTAGTGCTTGCCAACACCTTGGACAATCTGGCAGGCCGGCCCGTCGTGCAAGCCCCGCAAGGGGCGGCCCCGCCCCCGCTAGGGCCGGGGGCGCTGTGGCTGGCCCGAAAACACTTTTATTCGCAAAGCTCCCCGCGAGGGCAAGAGCCCTAGCTTGCGGGGAGCTTCTGTTTACTTGCGCGTGGCCTGGCGCATCACGGCGAGTCAGGCGCCGCTACACAGCGTGCCCCTTTCGTTCGCGGGCCCCTGGCATCGGGGCGGGCTAGAGCACGCGGCCCTGCTGTCGTGGCTGGCCTGTCACGAGGTGCTACACTATGTGCGCGGGCCGCCCCCGTGGAGGCTCGGTACTGCTACACGTGGAACTATTTCCGCGAGGCCTGCCTGGGCAACCCCCGGATTCCGCGCGGTCCAGGGGAAGGCGCCCCGCCGTCCTTTGCCCACTGGGCAAAGGGGACGAGCGCGGAGGCGTCCAGGGCGCCCAAGTGGGGCGTCCTGGACCTGTTGCCCCCCGACGCGAAACAACACCTGTGCAAGCCGCCCCCCGCCGTAAAGAAAATCCTGGGCCTGACAAAGCACGACCTGTTGCACGTACGCTCGGTCCTGCACGAGCGGGACTTCTACGTCAGGCGTCTGCGGCAGGTGAGCGCAGCGCCGTACGGGCTCCGGGGGCAGCCCTCCGTTTACGCTGGCTTTGCGTGTCAACAGCCCGGCTGCCGCAACGTGGCCGTGGACCTGCTGTTGGACGAGACAGCGGTGGAGGGGGGCCGCGCCGCTGACCGGCAAGTGTTGTGCGACGACCACGCCCCATCGAGAAATAGTAGTGTGGGCCGCTATCACCGGAGCCAGTTCTTTAACTACCACGAGCCGGCCAGCACTAGATTGCTGGACGACATAGCTTGTAAGCGGTCCTCCAGCAGATCACTAGCGCTGATCAGCCTGAACAGCATGTTGGCGGATCTGCTGGAAGCGGGTGAGCGTCAGGAGAACGCGTGCCAGAAACACTTGAACAATCTGCAAGATGCAAAGAGGAAGCACGCCCCACCCGCAAGCGACGAAGAGCACGAGGTCGTGAAAGTTTTTCTGTCACAATTCAGGCGCTTGGGGGGGACACCTCGAGGACCCCGCTGTGTATGGCTTGCGGCTGCACTACACGGCGCTGCACGAACAGGTCAAGCATACTGTCAAAGGTAACGGAATGAGGGAGTCATGGCGGGCGTTTGCTAAATGGTTTCAGGACAAGCAGTACGGGTCGCAGTATTGCGAGCTCGCCAAGGCGGAACTGCCCCAGAACGCGAAACACACATGTGCGATTAGGGATCTGGCCGCGTACGCCACGCGCTGTTATGCCTCACCCACGCGCGCAAACTTAAGGGGCGCCAGGGACGGGGCCCAGCCCTGGAACACACAATTTGTGCCGCTAGCGCACGCTTGCCAGCTGGAGCTTTTCTACAACGGAGCGCCCTACCCGCCGGAAAGCCTCCCGACCCTTTTCTCTTGGCGGGAGGCCAAGAAAGAAGAAAAGGGTCCGGATGCGGCCTCGCCCTTTGCCTCCAGCTCCGGGGCCGCAGAGCCCCGGGGCTGGAAAGCTAAGCCCGTGATGCCAGTCCCGGGTCTGGAGGCCCTGCCCTTAGCTGAGAGGAGGCACCACTGGTACCGCAAGCTGGCTGGCGTGGGCGCGGCTGTTCAGCCTGAACACGCCCAACAGGCGATGGCTTGGCTGCGCCAGTACGAGCTAGCATTAGGGGCGCCGTTTGTCTCGCTGCGCAAGGCGTGCCGCGACGTGATGAGCCAGGACCTCTTCAGCAGTCTGAAGCAGCACTCGGACCAGTACGCTTCGCTCTACCTGTCGGGGCTCTCTGTAGCTCGGTGCCTGGTGGCCGACTGCCAGGAAACAATGCTGTTGCCCGCCTCCTACCTGGCAGGGGAGTACCCCGTGCAGCACCTGTTCTTGCAGCCTTCAACCCCCAAGCTTGATCAAAAGCCCTCCATGTTCGATTCGTTACTCAACTATTGGGAGAAAGGAGAAGTGCTCATCCCGCAGGGCGAGAAAGTAAAAGAAGACTTTATTTGGGGCAAGCCCGACGGTTACCTACCCTACGTCACCTGCTATCTCTGCCGCACACATTACTGCAATCCCCAACACCGCCGTGCTCTGCTCACCCAATTCATTCGCGTCGCGGAGGAGATTTTGTTCCCCGCCTCTCCCATAACGCTAACACACCAAACTCAACTCGGGCGGGGAGGGGGGGGGGGGGGGGGGGGCTGCTCCCTCCCTCCCTCTCCCCCCTTGGGGTGAACGGGGGAGGGGGGGCCTTTTTTTTCTCCCCCCCCCCCCCTTCCTTTCTCCCCCCCCCCCCCCCCTGGCTAGTTGTGATGTCTGATAAATAAAAAATAAAAAAATCCGACGGTGTACCAAGACGAACAAAGCACTAGGGGAATCCTTGACGTTATCGAAGGTTTACCACTGATTGGTCAGGGCACCTTTGGCTTCGTTTTTAAACAAAACAATGGACGCGTGCTAAAGCTGACGGGGGACTGCCAGGGCCTGGAGGAAATAAGGTATCGCAGGCTACACAAACTAGGGGTCGGTCCTAACCTCTACCTGGTCCGCGCCGCCGCCTCCTGGGCCGAGTCCCTGTCCGCAGTAGCGGACTGCAAGGGGAAGCGCCCTGCTGCTCTCCCTTGCTGTCCCCGACCTGGGACAGTGGGCGGCGCGGTGAGGCTTTTGCTCCAAGACAGGGGCTGTACATGCAAGACAGCCGCCGGCTCTGCAGTCCGCGCAAGCGGGCCGGACAGCATGCTCCCGGGGGGCATTGTCTGGTGCTGCTTCACTTGGAGGCCTTCAACTGCGACCTGAGCCTGGTGGAGAGTTCGGTGTCGGTGGAGACGTTTGCCTTCAAGGTTTTAGCCCCGGTGGCGGCATGTTTGGAACGTCTGGTCCTTACGAGTGGTTTCTTCCCTTTCGACCAGAAGCCAAACAACGTCCTTTTAAAATTAAAGCAAAGCATCGGCGGCGCAGGTCTCCTGGTGCACAAGGTAGTGTTGACCGACCTGGAGGATTCGACTATGTGCCGCGTGAAGTATCCGCGCCAGGCCGTAGCGGATGCGGCGCTGCTGTACTTTCTCTCTACCTGTAGGGGGCAACTCCCCCGAGCGCTTTGGTACCTTCCGGGCTGGCAGGGCCCGGGCGGGGCCGCTCGCTTCGCCCACGCCTGGGACGTGCTGCACCTAGAGATCCTGCCGCGGGGTGGCTGACACTTCTGGGCCGTGTATACGTATGCAGTAGACGCGCTAGAGTGCGGCTGGGAGGCCTACCTTAACAAATTGAAAGAATACGCGGCCGCGGAGTTTGCCAACAGAGCCCCGCCCGACTGTAAGACTTGGCTCCGCACCGTGCTGCAACAGCACGGCTGGGGCGGTCACGACGAAGAAGCAGCACGGAGCCGGGACTTTTGGCGGCCGCTCGATTGTCTCAGCTTGGACGAGGCTCTGGATAAACACTGTATACTGGATGTTCTCATTTTCTGTGCCAAAAGCTTTGTAGAACTACAGGTGACGGACTGCTACGCTCTAGTTCAGGGCATCGCCCGTATTTGCTGTGGGGGCTGGACGCAGCTCTCCGTGTTTTTCATTGCGCCGCTCGTGAAGGACCGCTTTTTGCGGTAGTGGTCGCTCTCGATCAAGAGAGAGCGAGAGAGGGGGGGGGGGGGGGGCGCCCCCCCCCCCCTTGCCCTGCAGGCCGTACCCTGCAGGGCTTGCATGGAACCTATCATCTATTAAAAACAAAAACTTTAAAAAGGGAAAGGCCTGCGCGAAAGTGCAGGGGAGGGGGGGCGTAAGCCGTCTATATCCGAACACAAGCCTCAGGCAAAGTCGGGTTGTTTAAAAAGAGTACAAGAAACACGTTGCCCGCAGCAGCATGTTGTGGGCAAGGTGTGTTTAAGCTGCGGCCGAGTCAGAAAGAGAGTGTGTTTTAGACTAGGCACAGTCTTGCTAGAAAGGACCGAGAGCTCTGGCGCTGGGGCGGCGGGGGAGGCCGTGGCTCCTTCCGAGCCTGATGCGCACGACGGCTGTCCACTGACACTGTACAGGCTTAGCGAGGTTTTGTCTAGGGCCGGTGCAATGCTCGAAGAAATTAAGGGGGCACTTGTGGCTGGCGAGGAGGATGAGGCGACCCCCCCTGCCACGCCCGTGCTGGACACTGGCGAGGTGGCTAATGCTGCTGCAGCCAGCGGCCCGCCCGCGCCTCTTGCGCAGGGGGCACCGCCACCAGACCAGCCCCGAAATCTGTCCCAGAATCTTCAACAGTGGGCTCGCGGGCTGGATGAGCAACCGCTTAGCGAGGGAATTATGGAACTGCTGACCCTGCTGCACGTGTCGTTGCAGGCTGACCCCGCAAAGCGCGGCAAATTGCGTAGAGTGCGAGACGCGGTGGCGCCTTGGTTGCTCTATTACGCGGCCAGCCGGAGCTCCAGCCAACAAGCAAACGAGTCACATAAAGAGGACATAAGGGCGGCGCTGCTATTTTCGCCGTCGACTCTGAAAAAACCCCACACGCAGTTGCCCGAGACGTTACAAGGCCTGCAGCAACTAATCGAAGCCAAGGCTTCCGGTCTGTCCGGGCCGCCCGAGGCTAAGCAAATTATCAAAACCTGTCGAAAGCTGGGACATTTCACCAGCTCGCTGCCGCTGGCCGAGTAGCAGCTAAAGCTCCGCTTCAGACTAGCCTTGCTTGCAATCAGGTACTGGCAACTACGCCACCCTCAAGACCCGCGTGCACTAGCGAGCTGGGCAGATACTACTACGCGCGACCGACATGTCCAGGCTATCTTTGACGCTATCCACCCAGCCCGCCCAGCCCGCTAACGCGGGCTGGAAGGCCCGCTCGGAGAACAATACAGCCAGCTAAAAAATGTTTTTAATAAAAAAAAAGAAAGATTTGTTCCTTTTTGACCTCTCTTTCTTGCTTGCCCCTTTCCCCCCTCCCTTCCCTCCCCCATCCCCACCTCTTCCGTCTAGTGTCTTAAGCGGGAGAGGAGAGAGAGGGGGGGGAGGGGGGTGCCCCGCTATAAGAGCACACAAAGGCGCTGACAAAAAGAGAGACAGAGGGGGAGGCAAAAGACCAAAACCAAGAGGAAAGAAAAAGCTTGGTTCTAGGACATGGGCAAAAAACGTCTCCGAGAAACAGCAAGCTCCCCTTCCAGCTCGCATCGGCAAAAAAGGCACAAGGCCGGCCGAGCCCAAGCTCTGCAGCAGCCCTCCAGCCCGCGCCAGCGGGTTGGGCAGCCCTCCAGTCCGCACCGGCGGGCTGGACAGCGTTGGGATTTGATCGGGGCGATGGCGGAGCTGGAGCCAGCGGGTGCGTTGGCGCTGGGGCTGACTTGTCGCGAGGCGGCCAGGACAGTGGCAAAGGCAGCGGCCTCGCGCTTGTTGGGCGAGCTGGTGCAGGCGCTGTGCAGGAATGACGCGGAGTGCAGCAGGCCGGTGCGCCCGCGCGACTGGGCCGTCCTGAGAAGCCCTCGCGAAAGACTGCGCTTGCTGCGTGCGCTGCCGGCTTTCCGCGAAGGCGACGGCCTAGTGTGCGTCGGGCTAGAGCCTGGGGAGTGGCTTTCAATCTGTGTGCACGGTATGCCAGACAAGGCCGCTGAGGAGTTGGCGCAGCTGTTCCGGACCAAGCTCCTGCCGAGGCTGCGGCGTCACGGTCGCTTTGATTTCACGTGAGAGTTGGCGAACAGGAGCACAAGACTGCTGCTGAGGCTGCTAGCCCCCAGGGCGACGCACCTCCGGCTGAAAGCGGACCCCTTTACCGCCAGCGGGTCTGCGCGGCTGGAGAGGGTGCTGGCCTCGGCCGGCCAGCTGCAGAGCCTGGACCTTTTGCACAGGCAGGAGCCCGCGCCCGCCTGGCTCCGCATGTTGCCTACGACCCTGCGCGAGCTGACGCTGTACAGCCAACAGCCGCTGCTCCGGCCCACCGACACCTCCCGCCCGTGCCTCGGCTGCGAGGAATGTCAGTGGGAGCCGGTGGACTTCTGGGCGGCGCACCCCGCACTGTCTACCCTAGTATTGCGGAACTACGAGGACACGCCGCCGCAGCTGTTGCGCGGCTCGCCCCAGCTGCGACGTCTAGAATTGAAGGGTTGCGCGCTCCTGTCCTTGCCCGAGACCTGGCGCCCGACTGTCCGGGGCTCGAGTGCCTCAAGGTTTACAACTGCCGCTGCTATTCGCCCAAGCTATGGGACACCGTCCTGTTGATACTGCAGATCGCGGCCGCCTCGCTCCAAACAGTTGAGCTCTCCTGAAACGGGGGGCAGCCGGGGTGCCCCCCGGAGCTGCTAGCGGCGCTCGCTAGGTGCCCCAGCCTTACCAGGCTAGTGCTGGACCTGGACCTGGAACAGGTGCGCCCCGGCGCCGCGCCCCGGCTGACGGCCCCACGACTGGCTCACCTAGCCGTGCGCCTTCCCGCCCAGCGCGACGACCCCTACACGTTCGTGTCCGACCTGCGGCTCCTCGCCCCCCACACGGACTTGCGGTCGCTCGGCCTCATAATCCCGCCGACAGGGAGAATCAGCGCGCAAGACGACCCCAGCCTCCTCGCGCCCAACCTAGCCCGACTCTCCCTGCACTGCGGCTCGGAACTAGACTCCGACTTCTTGCTGCCGCTCCTCGCGCTGCCCCACTTGCAAGAACTTAACCTCAGGGGCGTGCTGGCCCCCAGCCCAGGGAGGAGGCGGGCTCTCCGCCTGCTCGCGCGCAGCCACCTGTTGCAAACACTCCGGTTACAAATCCCGCCCTTCTCCGCCACCACTAACCCCCGCGCTCTCCGCGACTGGGAAAGGGTCCTCCGCAAGGGCTTCCCCGCCCTCACCTCGTTGCTCCTTGCCACAAGCCCCTCCGGAACAGCAAACTTGTCGTCCGGCTCTCGTTCGCTAACCCGCATCCTCACCGGCATTGCCACTCAGCGCCGCCGCAGAAACCTCCCGGCGCTCACCCTCACTTCTAGCAGCCTCTCCGGACTCCTCGACAAGCGCCTCTCCAGACTTCTCGCCCTCCGCGGCCGGTGCCGACTCATTTGCCAACACCAATCTTTTGCATGTGAGTTTGGTTGGTAGTCAGTCTCGTCTCTCTTGTCCGGACTCGCTCCCCCCCCCCCCAATTTTGCGCAAGTGTTGTAAAACCTTTTGAATAAAAAAAACTATTTTCCTACCAAAGCCTTCCAGCGTACGGAGTTCAGCAGATGAAGCAGCTGCTAAACTACCAGACGCATGCTGGTTTGCAGGATTTGCAGGAAATCATCATGTAAACCAGCACAGAATCACGGGACCTAGACCTAACAGAAGCCCCCGCCGAGCCCGTGATTCTCGCGCCCCTGGCCGGGGCGTGCAAGGGCTTGTCGGAACGGCTCCCGCACCTGCGTCATCAAACAAAGCTACTTCGCCGCCAAACAGACTGTTCTCTCTGCAAGACAAAGAGTTTGTAACGCTCTGGAACGCTTATATCAAAGAAGAAGGATGGAAGAAGGTGGTTCAAAGGCATGAAGAAGAACTAAAAAGATCTGCAGCCTCGGGGGGGGGGGGGGCGCGGGCCGACCAGTTTATGATCATCTTTTCTTTAAAATTAAAAAAAGATTTTTTATTTTTCCTTGTGTACCCTCGTTTCTCTCACAAAACACAGCGAGATGAGTTCGCCGGCGGAGCGGCTCCGCCGGCGAATCTAGTGCGGCCCGCCTTTTCAAGAGCAGGTACGGGGCAGAGGGCATCACGGCCCCCTTGCCCCCCTCGGCGCGCGTCTGTGCCTACAAGCGAAAGGCCGGCTGAGCTTGAGCTTGCTCAGCCCGTCTCAGTTTGGGCCAGATTGGCTTCCCGCCTGCGAACGCTGTTTTACCCTCGGCGAATGCGCGAGCCTCGCGGAGGCGGAACCGTGGGCCGATGACGACGGACACTTTAGGCTGTGTGCGCTGCACGCGCGCAGGGTGGAAAGAAAGCGCGAGTACAGGCGCGGCAGGCGCGCGCGTCGCAAGAAAAGGCGTCGTTTGTACCCCCAAAGCGACACAGCTGGTGCGGGGGGGCAGCCCCCGGCGCGGCAGGCCGCGCCGGCCATTGCACTGTGGTTCAAACGCCTAGCCGAGGCGGAGCCCTACGTAGAGCAAAGGCCGGGCATCAAGATGTTGCAGCGTTTTGGTGCAGCTTTCAAGGTCGTGAGGAACACAAGCTCGTCTTCCGAGAGTGGAGGGTCGGGCAAGTCACAGATGACCGCGCCGCGTGTGAAGCGTGCTACGAACACGAAAATGTAGCCACGCTAGCGACTGTGCCCCGCCCCGGCTCCGCCTCGGCCTGGCCAACTCTGTGCGCACGACATGGGGGAGAACTTCTGAAGGGGGGTGGGGGGGGGGGGGGGGGGGGGAGTTGACTGCCTTTCGTAAACATGTAAATTTGGATCGATTAAAAAACTTAAACTGAGATTAATAACAATGAATTGGCGCAGGATTTTAATGAAATTACTGAGTGCTGGCGCGGGCGGGATGTGGATCAAAAATTGTTTGGAGCGCACCCTTGGCGTGGAACCACGTCTCCACGGTGTCGACTAGGGTGAACTTGCGATGCTCGTTTCCCTGCTCCTTTAATCTAGGCCGCAATTCAACGATAAACTCACGGTTAGCCGCATTTTTACCAAAGGCTACCTGTATATAACTTGCCAGACCTAGCGCCACTTTAGCAGGCACGCGATTCCGATCTTGCTGTGTGACCTCGAAATCCAGGGGTGCAAACTCAAAATAGGATTCTTTACCATTCTTAACCAAAATCGGGAGAACAACAAGCATCGTCATCACGCCCGTCGCATCAGCCCCCTCGCCCGACCGGGTAAGCACGTAGTTTAGGGGACGATACCTGACCGGTTGTTCTTGCCCTAGCTTTAACCCCTGTATACTTTTGAAATCCTTCTCATCCGCGCCGTACAGCTTGATTGTCAGGCGGGCGTTTTGGGCGCGGCCGCTTAGGTCGTGCTGGTTGAGTCCTTTGATAGTCATTGGTATCCATTCCGATCCTGTATCTGTAGTAGCAGGATTTTCCAGTGTTTTTGCTGGAGAGCCCTCCGTCGCAAAAATCTGGGTCAGAACCGCACAGACCTCCACTGAAGGGCGCTTACCCTCTGGTGAGCTTTGGGTTTGCTTTAGGGTGGGTCGCAATTCGAGAGTTTGTTGGTATAGACTGCCATGAACCTGTGCAGAGAAACCAATCCTCTTGTAAAGTTCTAGACAGCCTCGCCAGACCTGCCGAGAAGGGCAGGCATGCGATTGCCAATAATACCGGCCAGTAATGTTAGGGGCATGGCTAAATTCAGACTCAGACTCAGACTGATAATCAGAGCAGAAGTCCCCCAAACACAAGTGGAGATGATCTGCTTTCTGGCTTTTTTTTTAAGCACGTAATAAACTTGCTTACTATCCGCGGCTGATTCGGGCACATCTTCGTAGAGTGAAGTGCCCTGCCATTGTAACGGTTCCTTGACTCGGTACAATTCGACTGTGAGGGAAAAGGCGTCGTACTTTTCCTCAGACTGCTTCGTGCCCTGCGCGCCCCTCGGCCGGTCTCGTTCTGCCATTTGTATGTGTAGTTTTAAGGAACAAAGGCTCTTTGCTCTTTTTCATTGAAGCAGCCCCCCCCCCTAAAGAGAAGGCAGAATTCTGCCCTCCCCCCCCCCCTCTCCTCTCCCCTTCTCCTTCCCTCGCCCGCCCCCCTCCCATCCTTCTGTTTGTTTTTGCTGTTGCTAGGTATTGTATTAATAGCAAGAGAAAGGAAATCGAGTGGCCGGAGTTTGTATTGGGGAGGGGGGGGGGGGGGGGGAAGGGATAGGGACAGTAGTGGAGCCAGCCAGCCCGCCGCCGGGACGATGGCACAGTCTGCGCAAACGGTGCTAGAGAACATCCAGAGGAACAGGAAGAGGAAGAAAAAGAATAAAACATTTTATTAAAAGCCTAGGTTTTAGCAGTCATAAACAAACTAGAACCCTGCCACCGTATATTTCCGGCGGAAAAGGAACGCTTCGGCTTTTGCGGGAGCTTTTGCTAAAATTTTTTGCAATGCTAAATTTTTAGCCATGCTAAATTTTTTAGCCATGCTAAATTTTTTAGCAATATAATAATGCTAAATTTTAGCTAAAATCTAGAATCCCACCACCTTATATTCCCGGTACAAAACGACACCAGTGCCCTTGGCCGCAAAACCACGCATCTTTTGCTGGCCGCAGTTAGAAAGAAGCATCAAGCAGTGCTCGCAGCAGCCAGACGTCGGGCTGCTGCAGAGTGCTGCCGCAACGGCGCGGGCGCGCCACGGCTTGCGGCTAGAAGGCGACACTCGTGCTAGTGAATCGGCCAGTCGCTTCGCTGGTGCTCAACTCCACAATAGACCTTCACGAGGCAGCGTGCGCATTTGTGCCCCACGCCAGCACACCCCCCCACAGCACACACCGCAAGACACGCTTCTCTCTCCAGGCCCTGGGCATGCATGCGGTACTCCGCGCAGATTGGGCCGCGCGGCCGCTGCAGCTGCACGCTGCAGCAACCACTCTCTGAGTCCCAGCGGCTCTGCTCACTCCCCCCCACGCCGCGCGTGGGGGACAGAAACTGCGTCGTCTGCGTAAACAGCACCGCGTTGTCGCCCGCGGCGTTCACGTCACCCGCGCCCGGCGGCTCTTGGACACCGAGCAGCAGCACGACCACACTCTCGGGTTTGTAGCGCCGCACCGCGCGCAGTACCTGTGGGTACTCCAGTTGCTTCAGCCTCGTCTCGTCTAAAAATGCCAGCATGTTGTCGGCCGGGCATGTCGACACTGGGCCCGCCCCGCGAAGCGCACACCGCCGCTGCACAAATCACGCGCCGCGCATCCCCTTGTCCAACCAGGCCCGACGAGACTCCTGAAAAAGAAACGCCACGAGCGAACGGTGCCCTAGCAGGTGCCGAGCCCAGCAGCACAGCTGCTGACGGGCCAGGGGCGCCCAACTAGCTTCGCGCCCCCGGGCCTTGCCCCCCCCCCCCCCCCCCCCCCCCCCCGCAACCGCAGGGCGGGCGGCGCGCGCCCCGCCCCCGCACCCCGTGCACCCCGGCTCCGTCACGACGGAGCCCACGTCGGCCTCTACCAGCGTGAACCTGCACACTCCAGCCTCGGCCTCGGGCTGCTTGCGCTCAACCTCCGGCAGCTCCACCAGCCCTGCGCACGCCAACGCTTGCTGGATGGGTGGCACACGCTCTAGTTTATCTGGCGCCATCAGCACAAGGCAAAACTGTCCCTGGCCCGGATCCAGTACCGTAGCCCAATGCAGTGCCTCGTCGTCTCCGCCCTTGAGAAACACCCTGGTCAGCCCCGCTACCTCCATATGCATAAACAGCACCGGCTGCGGGGCACCTCTCTGAGGTGGCTGTACACTGCGCATCCACACCCACCCCGCGCGAGCGCGACTGTTGCCAGCGCCGGCACGACTCACGGCCAGCGCGTCCACAAAATCCGGGTGCGATTGCACGTATTGTGTCATAAAATCCAACAATTCGTCTTGTTGCTGCTTCAAGATCGCCGTAGACACTGCCTTGCTCATTTCTTTCTCTTTCTCTCTCTCCTTTGCCCCGCTGGCTGCGCAAAAACAATAATAATAACCATAAAATTTGCACGGCCCCGGGAGCCCAAAGGTTGCCGGAGGGGGGGGGGGCACTCCCCCCCCCCCTCTTTCTTCCCCCCCCCCCCTTTCCCCCTTTCCCCTTTCTACCCCCTTCTCTTCCCCCCTCCCTCCTTTCTCTCTCCCCGCGGCGTGTGCCCCCTTCTCTCCCCCCCCCCCCCACCTCATTGGGACTAGCCTTTATTATTATCTTTAATACTATACGTCCCAAGCGAGGGAGGGAGGGGGCGGGAGGGGGTTCTCTCTCTTTCTCTGCTTGATGCTCCCCGCACCCAAACGCGCTTGTCTGAACAACAGACAGGGGCTGGCGCGCCGACCGGCAGGAGTGGGGCTGCGGGAAGCACAAGTCCTGCAGCCCCGGGGGGCTCCACAGCCCAAACAAATAAAGCTGGACCTAGCAGATCGTCGCCGCATTCTTTTTGAGTCAGGCGGCGAAGGCAGCGCACCGCAGGAGGCCAGCTTTGAAGCAGGAGAGCAGCAAGGGCACACTTTCTTCTACAAGTTGCTGAAGAAGGGGCCCGGAGAGCGCCATTTGTTCGGTTCCGAGGCTTCGGCCCAAGATTTCTACCACCATGTCTACACCCAGCTGTTCCCCGAGGAACGAACAGTCTTTGTCTTACTTCGCGGACCTTTGTGTTTTTTTGCTGACATTGAATGGTACTCCCAGTCCGGCCCCGACCCAGACGCCCATGCCAGGCTTGAGGCCTTGCGTCAGGCCGTGCTGCTAGCCCCGCCACAGCCTCAGAGCGGGGCCCAGCCCGACTGGCCTCTGTGCATCCACGACTTTAGTCGATGGGTCGAGGGAGGCTGGTTTAAAAACTCGTTCCATGTTTCCATGCCTCACCTCTGGTTTGCAAACATTCAAGACGCCGGCACGTTCGTCCTGAAAAAAGTGCTCCCAGGCTCTCCCAGCTCGTCGCTACTTTTCTATGACAGCAAGGACGCACGCTTTGACCACCCCAAGAATAAGAGTGGCTGCATACTCGACAGGTGTGTCTACACCAAAAACAGAGCCTGGCGCGTGCCCGGCTCCCAGAAACTCGCAGACGTCGAACAGGGTCGGCGCCTTGCCCTCCCCAGCTACAAGACCTTCATTGAACACTGCCCAAGCCACGCCCCACAATCCGAGGGCTGGCTACTCTGCCCCCCCAGCCCGCTGCCGCGGGCTGGAGGGCAGGGGGGCACGGGGGCAGCATGCCCTCCAGCCCGCTGCCGCGGGCTGGAGAGCAGGGGGGCACGGGGGACAGCATGCCCCCCTCTTCTTCTCCAGAAGAAGAGGACGACGAAAGACAAAGACAGAGCCAGCAGGAAAAACTCAGCAGCTGCCCGCACGCAGGCTGTAGCTGCGGGGGACTGGCCGCCAACTGGGTCGACCCGCCACCCGCGCTCGTGCGCAGCCTAGCTGCCCTCATTATCCCCAAAATTACTCTGCTACTCCGTGTGCACGGGGATCTCTCCAGCAAGGTCACCTTCCACCACTCCACGGACAGCACAGGCAAAACTCGCTGCTCGTTCCTGGCCACACCGACGCGTGGAAAGCGCAGGCTCTGTCTCGTGCAAGAGGCCCGGCGAAGAGCCCGAAATCAGCAGCAGCAACACGGAGAAGAACACGGCCCTGCCGCCACCTCGGTGGCAGCGGGTATGAACGGAAATAGTGAGCCCATTTTTCACGATCATAACCGCTGCCAAATCTTTGTCGGCGCGGCCGGCGCCCTTTACTACCACTGCCTCGCGGGCTCCTGTCAGACAGACCAGCGCAGGACGGTGTACCTTGGCAACCTACTGAACCCTGCCCAGCCAGCAGCCGAGGGCGAGGACCACTGCAGCGGGGCTCCGGAAGACGACAACGCCAGAGAACTCACGGGGGAGGAGTTAGAGGAGATAGAAAGCAAGCTCCTGCCGCACCTGCGTTCGCGCCTGTACACGCGTATTCAACAACATCTGCGCGAGCAACGGTGGCCCGCCAAGTGCTGGCAAGCGCTGGAACATACACAGATTTCAAACACGAGAACAGCGCGCGGAAGAGGAGGAGACGCGCCCCCCGGCTCTGACTCCGAATCCGCCAGCACAGAGGAAGAAGAAGAAGCGGAAGCAGCCTCGGAGTCTGGATCCGGGGGGCCTGCTGCACTCCAGAGCCGCTGCGAAACCTCTCCCGCCAGACCACAGCAACACCTGCACCGCCAGGATGAATTTACCGTGCCTTGCGCGACCTGCCGTAAACGCACTTTGCGCATTGTGGTCGACCAAGCATCCCGTGCGTGGATCGATGCGTGCCCCAGGTGCAACAAAACGGCGGCACGCCGCCGCCGCGTCACAGGAGAGCGCAAAAACTCGCGTCCTAGCAGAGCAACCAGGCACAGACGTCTGGCACTAAGCTCGAGCACAGACTCGGACGAGGACGAGGACACAGAGTCAGAGTCCGAGGATGACTCGGGGGCGCAGCTCCCGAACCCGAGTGCCCCTCTTCCCTCTTCCTCCGGCCCACAGCAGCAGGCTGAGCCCTCCGCCCAGGCGCAGTGCGCCAAGCTTTGCGCACAGACCCAGACACCTCGTTTTTTACTGCTGCTGGACGTTCACAACGGTCACCTCCCCGGAGCCGACTTCCAACTCGACGAGCCCGACAGACCGGGTGGGAGTCTCCAAATACAAAAGTACAACAAACGCTACTGTGCCTACCCCGAACTCGGTGAACACATGCGCGCAGTGTTCATCGGAAGCGGTATGGGGACGGGTAAGACTCGGATGTTCACCGACATCTCACGGGTTGCCGCAGGCCATTGCGCGTGTGACATGACCCCGGCGCTGCAGCAAGCTCTTCGTGCACTGATCGCAAAGCGCAGGCAGGACAGAGGTGTGGCCGCCGAAGCACCCGTTCGCATCGTTGTGATCGGCCCGCGCCGGACTTTCGACCATCAAGTCTACCGGCGCCTGCGAAACGAGCTAGCCGCCTGCGGTATTACCTTCGAAATCTACACAGACGTCGAAGCCAGGAAACGCAAGCGACCCACGCAAGCGGGAGAGCCAGCTATAGATCCCGACTGCGTAGTCTATCAGTACGAATCGATCCACAAGCTGGCCAACGCCCAGCCATTTGACCTTGTGATGCTAGACGAGGTTGAGAGCACGCTGAGCTGCGTGACTTCAGGGTTAATGGACTCGGCGACAGCACAGATGAACATCATCGTCTTTCAGCGCTTAATTAAGGAAGCAGGACTTGTGCTAGCTCTGGACGCTTTCCTGACTGCGAGGACGCGGGAAGTTCTCGCGGCCATCCTGCGGTCCCCGCTCACGCAAGCGGAGGCCCTACGTGGGGCCTGCCAAGACATGTCGGCGGCATCTGACGCGGAGATAGCGGCGGCTTTGCCTGTGTGCGTGAACGAACACTCCGAGCACGGTTTGTACAAGGAGTTCATTCATCGCAACGCCCAAAGCATCAACCGCGCACTCGACCTCATCCTACGGGAAAGGGAGGAAGGGCAGGCCGACGAACACCGCCCGGGAGCAAGCTACCGCCGTAGACGCGTCCTCATTGCGGTTGGTACACAGAAACGCGGAGTCTTGCTCAAACAAGAGCTGGAGCACAAATTTCCCAACATTCGCGTCCTTTTGTACCACCGCGGCTCCGAGAGGGCGGATAATTTCTTGTGCAGCCCGGAGCAGCTCTCCGCCGAGTGGGGGAAGATTGATGTGTTGATCTTTACCTCTATTCTAACCGTAAGTCTAGACTTTGCTCGCGAATACTTTGACGCGGCCTTCTGTTATCTCGATAACCAGCAGATCTGCGTGAGAGAATATATGCAGATGCTAGGGCGGGCCAGGTATCTGCGCAAAAAGGAATGGCACCTCTGGGTCTCTCAGCCGGTCACGCGTTATCAGCGATACGCGCCTCTCGCTCCAGTCCATCCAGGATTTTCAAAACTCTTCGCAGGAATGGACACTCGCTTGCCAACGAGCGCACCAAGTCGACGTGGGGTGCGCAGGGGTGCAGCTCGGCCCTCCCGGCCCAGACGGAATATCTCGTTGGCTGCCTGCCTATCCTTGGGTAGCTCTTCTTGCTGCTTACAACACGCTTGAGAAAAGTCTCTCCAAGCACAGCGCTCTTTCTGAGTTGCGCCGTTTCCTGGCCTGCTTAAGAACAGACAGTCTGGATGTAGACTGGTCCAAGGTCCCGCTGCCGGACAGAAACTCGCTCCAGCGCGCGCTCTCGCCGGGGAAAGCCTTCTGCCACTGCTCCCTTGAGCTCCAGCGACCTGAGAGGAGGAGAAGCGTCGCCGTCCTGCTTCCTCGGGCAGAGCCCCCAGCGGTCGACTAAATCCTTCACTAGCTCCGCGACCGGTTCAGCCTCGCTCCGAGCGACAGCTTTCAGCGTCTTGATCCACTTGTCACCAAAGTCCAGACTGTCCCAGGCGGGGGCAGGGTGCGCAGCCATCCTCGGCAGCGCCGCGTGGCCGCGGCCCGGCGCACGTGTCCAGGAGTGTGTTTAGGACCCTGGCCAGAGCCAGCGCGGGGGAGGGAGGAAAGCCAAGGGGGGGCAGAAGGGCCGCGGCCTCGCCGCCCGCCGGGGGCGCTGGACTCCTCCCCCCCCCCCCCCCCTCCGGGGGCGTCTGCCGCCGCCCCCTTCCCTTGCCTTGGCCTTCCCCCCTCCCCCCGCCCGGCCGCGCCCGTGGCGCCACGGGCACCCACGCTCTCCCCGGTGCTGGCTGAGTCAGTCCCTCGTCGTCCTCCCTACTAGGGGCGAGGCGTGGCCCGGCCGGGCGATGGCGGTACCGCGCTACCCCTCGGGGGAGTGTTTCTGGCTGTACTGCTACCAGCGGCTCGTGGCGGAGTTGCACGGGGCCGTCACGCCACGGCAGGGGCCACCGCCGGTCGCGCCGCAGCTGGCCGCGCGCCTGCGCGAGCTCTCGGCCTCGGTGGACTGGACCATGCTGCCCGCCCACGAGCGCTCGCTAGCCTGCGTGCAGAGCTGGCTGGGGGAGTCGACGACAGCTTCGCCAGCACGCGTGACTCCGCGTCTGGCTGTTCACAGGAGCCGGAGGGGCGGCGCGCGGGCTCGGTGTCGTGGGACCCGCCGCTGCCGCTCCTGGGGGCGGCGGACAGGACGAGGCGTGGGCGCAGCCCTACCTCCTTGCAGCGGGTGCGCGGGCACCGGTCGCAGCCCAAGCCAGCCGCACTCCACGCGCCGGCCGAGCGCCTGGTCTTTGTGTACCAGCCGGTGCTGTTGGTGCACGGCCCCCCCGACCGCCCGCCCGACAGGCGCGGGGCGGCGCCGGCGGTTCGCACGTGGTGCTGGTCCGGGGCCCGGTGCCCGCGGAGCAGGGGGAGCCGCACCCCCTGCCGCGCGGCGGCGCCTGAGGCCCGTGCGCGGGGCCAAGCAGGGCTGAGCGTCTGGTGCCGTCGGCCGAGGGAACGGGGGGGAAGGGGTGGGGGCACGCCGCCGCGCCCCGCGGGCTGCGTGCGGGGGTCGGGCCGGAGTGGCCGCCGGAAACGTGTGCTCGCTCGTCCAGCCGGCAGGCTTTTTTTTATGGTGCGCAGACCCAAGAACCACGGGGACCCAAGAACCACGGGGGCGTAGCCTTGGGCTGGCGGTGGCCGGGCGCCGGGGGGGGGGGGGGGGGGGGGGGGGGGACGGCTCGCCCTCCTGCTAAGCACTCCCGAGCAGGAGGTCGCCAACCCCCTCTCGCTCACTCTCTCTCTCTCTCTCTCTCTCTCTCTCTCTCTCTCTGTCGGCTTGGGCCCTAGCCTGGGGTGCCTCGTCTTCTGGCGCTTGTGCACCACCTGCTTTCTCTGCGGGAGCCACTGGCTGGGGTCATGGCTCGGGTGCTGCTGGAGCAGCCGCAGCTGCTCGAGCAGCTCAGCCAGGGCCGCGGCCTTGATGAGCCGGCAGCGGTGGCAAGCTAGCGCGTAGACCACCAGGCAAGCAAGCCTGTTAGCCAGGCGAGCGTGGTCTTCCTGGCCCTGGCCCGCGGAAGCCAGGTCGGAAGCCAGGTATTGCCCGCGTATCCGGGCATCCATTCCCGCGACTTTCCCCTGGGGCAGATACGCTTCCACCTGTTCCGCAAAGGTCTTGAAGTGTTGGTCGTGCCACGACGCCCGCGCCAGGAGGAGGATGGCTTGCCCGAGACCTCGCGCCACCGCCCCGCCGACGTTCTGTACCGCTGGGTCCCTCGTGGCGTTCCTGCCCAACCTCGCGGCCTTGTCCCGCAGCACGGCTATGGCTACTGCCAAGGGGCAGCCCCTCGGAAAACCCCTGCTCGCCCCCAAGTCTAGGGCACCGTTCCTTCCAGGCGCTGACTCTTCGAAGCCCCGCTGCTTCATGTACCAGTCTAGGCTTCCTACCGAATTAGCCAGCGCAAACAAATACAAGGCTAACGTCCAGGTGTCCTGGTGCCGGGCTGCCCGAAGCTGCATCTCTAGTTGCGGTAAAGCACTTAGTTCTACGGTACAGCCGTCATACGGCTCCAGGTCGATCAGGTAGGCCCGGTCGCCGATCCAGAGCATGTTGCGGAACTTGAGATCAGTGCAGAAGTACGTCCTCTCCTTGCCTGGCCGGCACAGCAGGGCCGCGTACTGACCCAGGGCCTGATAGACAGACTCTAACACCTGGGGATAAGAGCCTGCCCGACTGCGGTCGGCCAAGTACAAGGCCACCTCCTCCCCCCGCCGGACGAGCTGCCGCACGAGGTAGAACTTAAGGTCTGACTTCTGCTGACCGGGCCGTAAGCTCGGCGCCCGTGTACAGGACCCCGGAAGGCCCTCCGCGGTGCCAGGTACCCGGCCGCAGGGGCTGGCTTGCTGTCGAATTAACTCTGCGCTATAATTGAGCAGCCGTAGTTGTTCGTCATACTCGCTGGCGACCTCGGGTGTGGCGTAGCCACGCAGCAAGCAAGGGGGGCTAATCCCTTTGCGCGCGAGCACGTCGGCCCACCTCCGGCGGCGAGCTAGTAGGTCCGCCAGAGTCGTGTACTCGTAGCCCGCGCGCACCACGTACGCAGCCGAAAAGGGAGTCACCAGGTTGTAGGAGCCAGAACGCACCCACTCCGAGTCTGATTCCGTTGGATGCTCGCATTGCTGTTCTGTGCACTGGAGGTGCCGTTGGTCCCTGGCGACCATCATGGCTCGCAGCGCTGTCAGCGGGGTGCTAGGCGACTTGTTGTGCTCCTGGTCCCGCAGCCAAGCCAGGACCTTTTTCTCTAGTTTGCTGGCGCGCTCTCTGCCCTCGGCCAGCGGCAGGCCCCAAAGCCACGACAGCGCGCCCTCCACCAGACCCTCGGCCCAGGCTGGCTGTGCGCCTGCAACCAGACCCTTGGTCCCTGCTGGCTGCTTCTTTCGGGCCGGCCTCGTCGCTGTGCGATTCATAGCCCAAAGCACACCCTGGCTTTACACCAGAGAGAGAGAGAGAGCGAGAGACAGAGAGAGGAACCAACTCCTCTCCTCTCTCACTGACAAGCGCACGAGGGCGGGCAGAGTGCGCAGGAAAGGGAAGGGTGTGTGTGTGTGTGTGGGGGGGGGGGGGGGGGGGGAGAGGCCCAGGCCCAGGGCTCCCGCGCGCCCCCGAGGTTAGCAATGGTCGCGGAAGGGGGGGGGGGAGGAGGGGGGGCAGTTCGCTCGTCTCTCCCCGCCCCCCTGCCGTCCGTGCTAGCTGGAGCGCTCGTTCACAGGTCAAGAGAAAAAGAGAGCAGGCCAGCGAGGAAAGAGAAAGCGCGCACTAGCATGCACGCTCTCCCCCCTCCCCCCCGTCGAACAGGCGCAGTCACCAGCCCGTGCTGGTGGCTGCCCTTGCTGCTCGGCGCCGCCGGCGCCGGGTGCCCGTACCCCGTGCAGTGCCCGACGCCAGAGGAGGCGTGCCCCCCGGTCGTGTGCCCCGGCGGCGCCACCATCCTGGAAATCACGACGGCGGCCCCGCAGGACACGTTCGTGTGGCCCCTGTGGCCGCCCGCCGCGCCGGCGCGCCGCCGTCGGCAGGCGCATGCCACCGCCCCGACGTCGTTCACGGTCGACTGGGGGGACGGCTCGCCCCCACGCGGTGCCTAGACGCCGGCGCCGCGCCGTGCGCGCACACGTACGCGGCCCCCGGCCAGTACACAGTGACGGCGGACCCCGGCGGACACTACCCGGTGCGCGGCTGGGCGCTGACGCCGGCCTGGCACGCCACGGCGCCCGCGGGCCTGCGGCTGGACGCCATCCTGCAGTGGGGGGAGCTGCGCTTCCACGAGACAAGCGGCTACCACCTGTACCGGGCGCCGGGGCTCACGTACGTGCCCTCGCTCGCCACGCTGGCGGACGCCGGGCTCGTGCGCGTCTGGGACTACAGCTTCGCCCACCTCACCTCGCGCGTGGACTCTGAGGTCAGCTACGGGCTCATCGTGTCCGGCGCCGTGTCCCTGGTCGGCCTGTTCGCAGGCTCCGTGGGCCTGGTACCCCCTTACGGCGCCAGCCGGTGGGACACGCGCAGCCTGCGCAACGCCAGCCGGGCGTTCGCGGGCCTGCCGACGCTGACCGAGCTGGACCTGTCGCGCTGGGACACCTCGCGCTGGAGGACGTGACCTAACTGTTCGCGGGCTGCGGAGCGCTCGTGGACACGGGGCTGCAGGGCTGGACGGCGCTGCCGAGCCTGCAGCGCTTCGAACGTGCGTTCGAGGGCGTGCCCGGCGAGTTCGCGGTCTCGCTGACGGGTGGAGCACGCCCGGGCTGGCGGCCGGTTCGGCCGACTGCACGCGGCTGGCCCCGTACACGCGCGTGAGCCAGGCCGCCTGGCCCGCCGCGTGCTCCCTCTCGGTCTTCTACGCCCGGGTGCGCGCGCCCGCCGGCGGCACCACGGCCACGCTCGCGCTGTCGCCCGGCGCGGGGACGGGCGCGGGCGGCACGTATGGCGTGGACTGGGGCGACGGGTCGGCGGGCACGTGCGCGCACGCCGATGGCTCGACCTGCACGCACGTGTACGCGAGCGCCGGTAACTACTGGCTGAGGCTGGACGGCCGAGTGGACGGGCTGTGGTACGTGGACGGCGCGCCCGTGACCGACGTGCTGGCGTGGGGCGACGTGCAGCTGTACCACCCCGTCGGCAGCACGAGGCCGCTGCTGACCTCGCCGAACGCCTTGCTGCTGGCCTCCAACTTGCTGCTGCGCTACCTGGCGCCGACGGCCGGGTCGCGGGCGCTGCGGGGCGTCGCACCCGAGTACCTGCTGTACCGGATGGCCGGGTTCGTGGGCGACGCGCGCGACTGGGACTGGTCGTGGCTCACGCCCGCCTCGCACCCCAACGGCTTCTCCAACCTGTTTTACGGCTGTACCGTGTTCAACCAAAACCTCGGCGGCTGGAACACCAGCGGCGTGGCCAGCCTCCGGAGCACCTTTGCGGTTACAAAAGCCTTCAACACCGACGTGTCTAGCTGGGACGTGAGCAGAGTCACGAGCCTGGAGGCAACGTTTAACGGCGCAACTGCTTTCAATCAGCCGCTAGGTTGCTGGAACGTGGGCCAAGTCACCAGCCTGGCGTACACGTTTTCAGGCGCCACGGCCTTCAATCGGCCGCTAGGTGGCTGGAACGTGGGACGCGTCACAACCATGTACGCCACGTTTAACAAAGCCAAAACGTTCGATCAGCCACTCGCCGCCTGGAACACCGCGTCAGTGACTACGATGAACTACCTCTTCTTTGCCGCCACCGGTTTCAACCAGAACATCAACCGCTGGAACACTAGCCGGGTCTCGGACATGACCTACGCCTTTGCCTGCGCCCCGCCAGGCACGTGCGCGTTCAACCAGCCGCTGGGCGACTGGGACGTATCAGCGGCCGCAGCCAGCGGTGGGCTGGGGGACATGTTCGCCGGCAACTGCGCTTTCGACCAGGATATCAGCGGCTGGAACGTAGCGTCGATGGGGCGCGATTTGTGCACCACTGTGTTCCAGTCCCATGGTATCTATATTCCCGATGTTGGTATCCAGACCAGCAACCTGCCGAGCATCTGCCGCGGCAGCTACACCCGCGCATGCGGCACTTTTCCTTCTTAGAACCGGGCGGCGGCGCGAAGGCTACGCTGGCCTGGCGAAGAGCGGAAGCGGCCCCCTAGAAAGGAGCTTATCCGGTGGGCGGTTGGCATAGCGTGTCCCTGCCTTGCCCACAGCCGGTTGAAGCGTGTTTTTCTTTAGTAAAGTCCGGCCTGGTTGGTTGTTTCTCGAGGGGGGGGAGCTGCGTCCTCCTCTAACCCCTGCGCTGCCACTGGTCCGGTCCGGGGTTAGGGGTGGCAGGAAGAAGAGAGAAAGGGGCGCTCGTCGGGATCGCACCGGGGGGGGGGGGGGGGGGAAGGCCAGGCCGGGAGTGAGCGGAGGGGACACAGGGTGCGCGGAGACAGCGAGAGCGAATTTCTTTTAATCGCAGCCAACACAGGCCGAGCCACGCACACCCGGAAGAGGGGGGAGCCTGGAAAGTGTACAGGGAGTAAGCGGGGAGGGGAAGGAGGGCGGCGGGGCCCGGGGAGCTTTAGGCCAGCACCGGCTCGAGCGCCTCGCGCTCGGCGGTGTAGAGCCCTTGGACCCGGGTGCGCAGGCGCTGCAGCCGGTCGAGCGCGGCGCCGAACCCTACGCCCAGCATGAGGCCGGCCTCGACGATATTGAAAAAGAGGCGCACCGACGCCGCGTACGTCTCGCACAGCGTGTGCGTCTGCACCAGCCTCTGCAGCTGCCACACAATGTACAAACACAGCAGCGTGCTGATCCAGACCAGCAGTACGTGGTCGACTAGCGTCGGGGGAATGTCGGTCCAGGCCAGCGTCAGGTGGGCCAGCGCCCCGCGGTAGGGCTCCCACACCAGCGCGAAGAAGCCCAGGCCGGCGCCCAGGGCCACCACGGCCAGCAGGAGCATAGTGTCATACGGAACGCGCTGCTGGCAACAGAAGGCGGCCAGCAGCAGGCAGAAAGCGTCCACGGCGGCGCACACCGTCAGGAAGAGCGTGAAGTCGGCATGGACCAACGGCAGGCTGGCAAACAGCGACGAACCGCCGACCATGGCCACCGACACGACCGGCAGGTAGCGGTGGCAGCCGCCATAGAACGTGCACACCACCATGAGGCACAGGGCGAGCACCTCGGCGGTGCTCCAGGGATTGTCGTACAGCCAGGTGCTGCGCCGCAGCCAGGCGCTCAGCCCCGCCGTGAGCGCCAGCGCGGCGGAGAGGTGAGCGGCCGTGCACAACATCACGCCAGACGAACTGCTTCTGCTGCTCGTCCGGCAGCAGGCACACCTTGACGGCCGCGTCGCGCAGCTGCTTGTGTGAGTCCTCTAGCGCCCGGTGCGCGTCGTCGGCCCGCACCCGCTGGTGCTCGATACCTTCCAGGCGCTGCAGGATCGTCTGCCAGGATTCCTGGTCCAGCTGCCACGCGCGGGCCGGGGCGGCCCGGGGCGGTCCGTGCGCCGGGTTGGCCCCCCCACCACCGGGCCCGCACCGGCCCAGCGCCGAGGGCACGGCCCAGCCGGGCCCCGGGCCGGGCGCGCGGCCGCCGGCCCACACGACCCCGCCGGCTAGCGGCGGGGGCGTGGCCCCTCCGGGCACCCGGGAGTCGAGCGCCGGGGCGGCTGCCTGCCGCGGCGGGCGGGGGCGCGCCAGGCTGGCCTCCTGCCCCCGGCTGCCCTCCGCCGGCCCTCCGCCGGCGCTCGCTCGGCTCCGCCGGGGGCGCGAGGAGGCGTGGTGCCCGCGTGCTCGCGGTAGCGCGCTAAACCGGGTAGGCTTGGGTGTCTGCATGTGAACCCTAGGCCGGGCCCGCCCGCGCCGGGGTTCAGGCACGGGGATCCGACCTTCGGCCGTCTTGGGGTAGGAGGGGGGTGGGAGCAAGAAGGGGGGGGGGGGGGTCCACGTCTGGCGCTGGTTATACCGGAAGGGGGCGGCCCCCCCGCGGGCCCCGGGGGACCCCGCCCGCGGGCCGGTGCGGGGGAAGGGAGGGGGAGGCGGTCCGCCCTGCCCCCTGCCCGGAGGAGCGGGAAAAGAGAGGTGGCGAGGAGGGAAAGGGGCCGGCCGCCGCCCCGGGCGGGGGGGGGGGGGAGGGAGTTTCACCCCGCGCCCGGCGGGTCCGCCTCGCGACCGCCGCCGGCGGCCGGCGGCCCGGCCCGCGGGGCGTCCGCTGGGGCGGCCGGCGGGGGGGCCGCGTCCCGCGCCCACTCCGGCAGCAGCCGGGGGTACAGGTTCCGCAGCAGGTCGAACTCGGGCCCCGCCAGCCGGGCGCTCAGCTCCAGCACACGCACCAGCGTGTCCAGCCCGGCGGCCGACGCCGGGGTCGGCAGGACCTCGACAGACCACCAGTACGCGCGCAGCTCCTCCTCGGTCGGCTCGGCGGCGGCGGCGTCCGGTGGCGCGAGGGGGGGGAGCGCGTGCCACAGGCCCGCCGGCCCGCTCCGCCGGCCCCCCTCCACCGTCCGCGACGACAGCGCCCGGCACCTGGGGCCGATCGTCAGCGCCTGCCCGTAGTTGATCAGCTCCACGACGACCGTCCGGTGTCTAAGGTGAGGGGGGGTGGGTTTGGGGGGGACAAACTGACTCACTAATAGTTGGCTGCTTCCTCTGTGTTGCAGTGTCCGTCGGAGTTGACTGCAGACGAAGCAGCCAACTAAAACGACGACGACGGCGTGGATATAGCGCATAAAAACCTGGTCAAGAAGAACCTCGTTACGATGTCCTACTTGGCCCCAAGGGTGCCTGATAAGCACCGCAGTGAGGCGGTGAAGTCTGGCGCGGCAATATGTCTAGGCGAGTCTAACGTGGACGTGCTTTACCCACGATGGTTTTTTGTCTTCCTTGACTGTCTTTGCTTGATGAATCTGTTCTTGTTTTGTGTGCTGTGTCTTCCTTGACTGTCTTTGCTTGATGAATCTGTGCTGTTCTAGGCAAGGGGTCGTCGTGAAAAAAAAAGAGGCAAAGAGGGGGAAAAAAAGGGTGGCTTCTGGGAGAAGAAAAAAGCGCGCGACCAAAGACAGCTATACGGATGTATTCTGGGTAAGTTCCCTCCCTCCCCCTTGCCTCTCTCTCTCTCTCTCTCTCTGCTCTGCTCTGCTGTCGTTGCCTCTCTTTCTCTCTCTCTCCCTCACCCCCTACCTTAGGACCCTTTACCTTACGACCTGAGCATCCATTCTCTCTCTCTCTCTCTCTCTCTGTTCTGCTCTGTCTTTTCCTCTCTTTTTCTCTCCCTCACCCCCTACCTTAGGACACCCCCTACCTTAGGATCCCCTACCTTACGACCTGAGCATCCATTCTCTCTCTCTTTCTCTCTCTCTCTCTTTCTCTGCTCTGCTCTGTCTTTGCCTCTCTTTCTCTCTCTCTCCCTCACCCCCTACCTTAGGACCCCCTACCTTACGACCTGAGCATCCATTCTCTCTCTCTCTCTCTCTCTCTCTCTCCCTCTCTCTCTCTCTGCTCTACTCTGTCTTTGCCTCTCTTTCTCTCTCTCTCCCTCACCCCCTACCTTAGGACACCCCCTACCTTAGGACCCCCTACCTTACGACCTGAGCATTCATTCTCTCTCTCTCTCTGTCTCTCTCTCTCTCTCCTCTGTCTTGGCCTCTCTCTCTCTCTCCCTCCCTCACCCCCTACCTTAGGACACCCCCTACCTTACGACCTGAGCATCCAAAACTCTCTCTCTCTCTCTCTCCCTCTCTCTATCTCTCTCTCTCTCTCTCTGCTGTCATTGCCTCTCTTTTTCTCTCTCTCCCTCACCCCCTACCTTAGACACCCCCTACCTTACGACCAGAGCATCCCAAACTCTCTCTCTCTCTCTCTCTCTCTACCTAACACTTAGTGTCTTGTGTGCAGATAGGACCGAAGCCTCCACATCACTGTTTTTACAGAAATCCTGCCACCACCGAGCTGATACCTGTTGAAGGTCTGTGAGAGAGAGAGTGGAAATTTACTCCTTCTGTCCCTTTGTGTGCAGATTGGTTCCGCAATTGGGGACACGTGGAAGTTGCAGGCGTTCTTGGCCCCGTGGACTTCCAGGAGGATGGGTGCACCCTGACGGTGAGTCCATGACAAGGATTCGCAACTTGGACTCTACTCGCCCTCGTGGGGAAATATTGCCCCTCTCCGAGACTGTCTTACTTCTTGTCGTCCAGGACGATCCTCGTGCTGCTGCTGTCGCTCCTTCTCCCGCCTGTTCTTCTTCCTCTTCTGCCACCACTGCTACTTCTACTACTACTGCTGCTGCTACTACTACTACTACTGCTACTACTACTACTACTGCTCCTGCTGCTGCTGCTGCTGCTACTACTACTACTGCTACTACTACTGCTCCTGCTGTTGCTGCTGCTACTACTGCTACTACTACTGCTCCTGCTGCTGCTACTACCACTACTACTACCACCACCACTGCTGCTACTACGGCTACCATTGCTGCTACTGCTACTACTGCTGGTGATCCTTTTCCGCCAAAATTGCGACACGAAATCGACGAGCTTATGAAGGAGAAAAAAGAAAGAGTGAGTGAGAAAGAAAGCGCGCAGAAAATAGTTGGTGACGATGGTGGTGACGAGAAGAAAGTAGAGGGAGGAATCGCACTGACAAGAACAAAAAGACAGTTGAAAGAAGAAGGGGAAGGACGCAAACTGAAAAAAATGAAAACTGAGAATGAAGAAGAGGGAGAAAACACGCAGGAAAACAACGAAGAAGAAGAAGAGGAAGAAAGCGAAGAAGAAACAGATCAAGAGGTAAAAAGCGAAGAAGAAGACGATGACGAAGAGTACCAGCCTTAAGTCCGTAAGGTAGGGGGTCGTCCGCAAAAAAATTTCAAGTCAGTAAGGTAGGGGGTGTAGCCGCAAAAATAATGATGTTTAGTTTTATTATGATGAGTTCAGTGTTCAAATAAGATAAAACAAGCACAGAAAATTGATTTTATCTTTTTTGAAATTAGTTTCTCATTAAATTCATCACATTTATTGTTAATTATGTTCAAAAAATGTGTGCATGCTGGGCGGTGTACCTGGAAAAATTCTAAGTCCGTAAGGTAGGGGATGTAGCCGCCAAAAATGATCAAGTCCGTAAGGTAAGGGGTGTACGTTTGCAAAACCAAATCCGTAAGGTAGGGGGTGCTAATACCTGTAATTGCGTAAAAATGATCAAGTCCGTAAGGTAGGGGGTGTATGTTTGAAAAACCAACTCCGTAAGGTAGGGGGTGCAGCCGGAAAAATTACTAAGTCCGTAAGGTAGGGGATGCCGCCGGAAAAATTACTAAGTCCGTAGGGTAGGTGGTATTAATACCTGTAATTGCATGAAACTGATCTCCGTAAGGTAGGGGTTGTACGTTTGAAAAACCAAGTCGGTAAGGTAGGGGGTACAGCCGGAAAAATTACTAAGTCCGTAAGTTAGGTGGTATTAATACCTGTAATTGCGTAAAAATGATCAAGTCCGTAAGGTAGGGTGTGTACGTTTGAAAAACCAAGTCCGTAAGGTAGGTGGTGCAGCCGGAAAAAATACTAAGTCTGTAAGGTAGGGGGTGAACATTAAAAAAAAAAAAAAAAAAAACTAAGTCCCGTAAGGTAGGGGGTGCTAAAAAAAAACTAAGTCCGCACGCGGAAAGCTATAGGGAGGCTTAAGGTAGGGGATGGTCGCTAAGGTAGGGGCCTACCTTAGCTTGCTAAGGTAGGCCCCCTACCGACCCCCTACCGACCCCGTACCGTTTCACTGTGATGACGTTGATGATGATGGCACACAGCTTAACCTGTGGAATCTCTACGCTAGCGCCAGGCTGGAAAACATTATTGTCGAGCTTATTTTGCAGCGCCACCGGGTGTGGCCGCACCTGACCTCTGCGTCTATTGCCAGCAGCGACAGCAAGTCGCGGGCAAGCAGCTCCGCCGCGGCCCTGCGCCGCGGGGGGTCTATCTT